>SCHK01440946.1:0-17437 GCA_004124795.1 Poropuntius huangchuchieni
TCTGAGACAGATAAAGAATATTTCATTTATTTTTGGAATTATTGTAACATCCTGCTTAAGAAAAGGTTTGAATTAACAAGATCATGTATTTGAATGTTTTAAAAAAAGAAGAAACGTGGCTGTATGTCTATGTGATGAGTCACCCTGAACATGGAGACACATACACCTGTTTCCGCAGCTACAGCACCCAAGAGATAGTAGTCTCTCCTGACTCAATGAACAACTCAAGGTCAGACAGAGAGCTGTAGTAGAACTCACATGTACTTGCTTGCATACTTGGCTTGTATGCTGTAAGAGAACTAAAAATATGAGCATGGATGCGTGTGCAAAGGTTTGTGTGTGTGCGTGTGTGTGAAACTTTGAGTAGTGTGATATCAAATTCATGCAGCAGAGAAGTAGTTCCTCCATTTACCCCCTCCATCAAGGTTACTATTCTGAAACGTGAGAATTTGACGCACATTCTGACGCAGTCGTCACTGGGGCATTCTAGCCCCACCCACCAACCCTATCTGAACCAATGAAATTCAATATGCTCTCTCTTCCTATATGCTGTCCATCAAAACCGCGGAATGGCCGCAGCAACATTGAGCACGGCTATATTGTAACACACAGACATCTGATAAGATAAACAGATTGACAGACAGACAGACAGACAGATAGATAGACAGATAGATAGATAGATAGACAGACAGACAGACAGACAGACAGACATGAGAATCTGTATCTGAAAGAGAGAGAGAGAATTTCCTTTTGTCATCCTATATTTTTTATGAGATGCTCTTTCCAAACAGAACATCCGTCTGGCCTTGGCTCTCTCTATCTCATTCTCTTTTTTGAGTCTCTTTGTCCTGTGGCTTTTCTCTCTGAATCTTTGGAGAGCAGAGAAGGTTGCCATAGTGACAGAGATGCTTGTAGTAGTAAAGAAGGAATGTGGTTGTCATGGAATATTTTGTAAACTAGGAGAAAATCAATGAATTATTGAGACTGTGCTATAAAGAACACAAATGTGAGGTAACTATGTATGTGTGGTGGAAAAAGAGAGATGGAAAGAAGGGACAGAGATCATTCTGATTAAATCAACAATAATTACAAAGTGCAGACGTGTGTTTTGTTTAACATGAGTGTTTGTTGTATAAAAAACTGAACTGGTCCAGAGTTCGGACATTGTTACAGACCTGATGATGTGGTTNTCGTGTGTTTTGTTTAACATGAGTGTTTGTTGTATAACAAACTGAACCAGTCCAGAGTTCGGACATTGTTACAGACCTGATGATGTGGTTGAGTGAATGCTGATAATAGCCAGTTCTCCATCATGTGCTAATTACGTTACTGCTACACTTGATCCCATCACTGCTCACAAGTAATCATATTATTGTACACACACAGAGCGAGAGCGAAAGAGAGAAAGTGGAGGATGTTGCATCAGGACCACAGGGATCATAAGAATGTGTTCCTGTTTTGTGCTTTGTTTTCTCCAGTGCAGATCTTTCAAGCACAAATTAAAATAAAATTATATAGGCTATCATGTAACATCAGTAGCCTACCTAATCACGCAACTGAAAATATAAGTCTGATTATAGTAATATTGATTTGCCTCCCTCAAGCATCTTGAAACCCACAGGAATACTGCAGCCCCACCTAGTGACGACTTTATGAATAAATCGTTTGAGGCTTCTACTGCAACTGCAAGAAATAAGTTTATTATGTATTTATTTATTATTTGTATTTTAAAGAAAATTGTAACTAAAATTATTTTATTATTTTATATATATATAAATTACATTATGTAATTTCATGATTACCAAAGTATAGGCTACATTGAACACACGCTAAAAACTATAGGCGAATAGGCCTATGTGGAACAAACTGCAAACTGCAAACGGGTTCAAGATATGATGTGTACTATCACTAATGGCACATTTTACAACAGTAACTAATAACTTCACGTCCTCTGCAGCGGTGTACAGTCTGACAGCTGCAGTACAGTAATTACTGCAGTCGCACCCTGAGGCCATTGACCCGGATGTTGAGTTGACACTTTATGAACAGTGACTGCCTCACTCACTCCGTCTGCAAGGAAGCAATACTATAATTAAATCTGTGCCTTTTCGAGTAAATTAAGACATGGCGAATATGACATGTAAATTAACTTACCTGCGCGACTGACAGGCGCCAGCTCTTTATGATAGCCTGACTACATGTGATTATTTTCCTCCCTTTAGATTTTGTGTTCACTCTTGCTTTCAAGGTGGTTTTGTTTCTTGAGCTAAAGGAAAATTGCTGAATTCTGGAATGACTGAAATATTCATATTTAGATGTAGTCTATAGTTGAATGCATGACACGCCATGAATCTATATCGAGCATAAAGACTAATGCTGTGGGAGAAAGAACTCCAATTAGTGATGGTCCCATCTGATGTGAACGGGCCCCACAGACCCCAGGGACCAATTGGGACAGGCACGTGCCTGGTGTTCGCTGGGTTCGCGCGTGTCTATCCAAACACCAGACGCGTTCCTTGGTTGTCTAGGAAACGCACAATTCCGCCATCTGTCACGGTACTGCGCAGTGATCCCTGTCGTGTAGCGGAGGCTCCCTAACTAGGGAGAACACACATTTATCCATTACCCGCTATAAAACAACCGAGTGGGCGGGAAAACACAGACATTTTTGACACGCCCTTTCAAGATTAAAAGAGTCATTATCTAAAGGATGGTAAACGAATGGTTTAATTTAAAAACATCAAAGCGGACACTGAAATTAATTCGTAATTTATGGTCATTTAAAAATGATCTTGCAATATCAGCAACAGACATTTCCGATTAAACATATTTAAAATATGCTTAGACCTGCAAAAAAGTGCCACTCAATGAAGTTAACAAACTTTCAAGTGATGCAAACTCATCCCACAAAACATCTAATTAACGTTTTACAGCAACGTCGATTGTAGTTGAGTGATTGTAACGCCATCTGCTGGTTGAAGTGTTCATGTTTTTTTTTTTGGATACAAGCAGGAGATGATTTGCAGCGTATGTTTCTGAAGGAAAAGTTGGAATGCTACATGGAAAAAAGATAAAACCAACCAACAAATAGCTTAAGATCAAAGACTTGATCCACACTGTTAAAAATTGTTTGCACGTTCCGTAAACCTTATTTTACATTAGGCTTTAACACGGATATGCAAATCCTACGTGGGTAAACAAACAACAGAGAATGTTTATCTTCTCATCTGCCAGAAATATCATAGCCCATATTCAAATTAATCCCACTGAAAAAAAAACTACGTTTTCCCTGATAATGTAATTCTGTAAATCACGAAAATGTGCATGATGTAGCCTACTATGATTTTCAAATCTGTCGCTTTTGCTGATAATGAAGACCGATATTAGCTGAAGATGACTGAATAAAACCACAGTAGACTATTATCCCTACAGGCATTAGAGAGACTGCTCCCTAGCACTGAAATAGCTGGCTACAAAATTATAAATGATTGTTAGACACGACGCCACTGAAACTCAGTGAATTTGCGCTGGTAGTAGCTATGTAAATGCAACTTGACACCGAGCGCGTTTGGAGGAGAGAGTGAAAGTTTTGACAGTGACATTGTTGGCGGATCCGCTGAGGACACACGGAGAGGTAGGCACTATAGGCTCTCATGTTTTTATGTCTTAAGATGTATAGCACAGAAAATGGATAAAACTGCAATTTAATATGATAGACTGAAGTATAAAGGAGCTGTTGCTGAAAATGTCTTCGTCGTGAACGTTAGGTTTCACGACAGGTTCTACTTGATGTATGATGTAAAATTATACCGCAATAATAGTAAGCTATTTTAGTATTTTATGCATCCCATCAAAGTGTTGCCATCAGAACACGACTTTATCTTAACTCTGCACTCATAGAAACAAAGTTAATTAAGGTTTTATATTTTCTGTGAGTGTGAGAAGGTTATTGTTTAAGATTTTCACCTGGCTCCAGTCAGCTTCTTACATGTTGCACCTATTACTGCATAATAAAACTTTTACTGTTACAGTAGCGCTCAGTAATCAGGATTGGAAGGTTAGACAGTATTTGTAGTTAGTTCACTCAAAAATGAAAAGTACTTAGCCTAACAATTTAGTCACCCTCTTGACATTCCAAACATGTTTGACTTTATATATTCCGTGGACTACAAAATGAAAAGCTTTGACGAATGTTTGTGCTGCTCTCTGCCATACAGTTAAAGGTGACCGTAAAAAGTCATCCATAATGCATTATATTAAGTATGTATATGTTATTATATTATATTCTGTGTTGTTATGTGTCCCATGTGGAAATGTTGACCTATACTGTGATGTTGAATGGGGTAAGACGAGTCATTATAAATTAGACATCTTTGTAAAAAAAAAAAAAAAAAAAGATTAAAATAGTAGTTTAAAAGTAAGTAATAAATTATCTTATTATTATCCTCTTAATAAATTAATTTCTTCTGCAATTTGCAATATATTTTCTTAAAAATATCTGGGGAAGGGTTTAATATTAACCTAATATATAACAGAAAATGCCCCCCCAAAATTTTTATTAACTATTAACCTGTTTCCCTCACATTCACAAAATGCAATGTATATAACTTCCTAAATATTTGATCACCTAACACAGTTCGCTAGATACAGAGGGTGCTCATCTTTCACACCGACAGCAAAGTTTCACTCACACTGTTTGTGGTTTTGATCCACTCACTATAAGCAGTGTCACACTTTTGCTTACGGTGGTTTCTCAAGTTTCACTGAAATGTAGACCTTTGTAGTAGAAAAATATTTTGAGTGCACTAACATTCTCATTGATATTGTGCAGCTGAAGTTCAGTGTTACACATGCCATTAAAATAAACACAGGCTCCGTGTTTTTTTTCGTTGTTTTTTTTTTTACATGGATTTACTCCAGAAGTAAATTAGTTGCCTTGGGTGTTCTTCTATATGCTTTGAAGCAGATATCTTTTCTTTACACCCAAATTCCTTGATAGAACAAGTACTCTACATTTTGCCTGTCAACCCAGTATTAGGTATGATAAATATCAAGCCCTTTCTCTACAGTAACTTATGGCTGTAATTTAACAGAGGTAAGAGAAGCCAGACTACCAGGCCAGCAGAAATATGATTTATTGTGCTGGACTAACCCTGAACCTGACACTTAGATTGGTATGGCAGTTAAATAAAAATTGCAGTTTGTATCTGTTTTAGCTTGTATACCCAGACATGAGCATTTAGCCTTAACTAAGTTATTAACCAGAACATGAGTGGATGACACAATTACAGCCTGTAAAATTGGACTGTTTGATGAGGAGCTTGCACGAAAAATATCATTGGATGGGTGCATTTGAGCCTCTGTATCTCATGTGTTGCCTTGTGTCAGTGTGTATCAATGAATGTTCACACCTATCTGTCAGCGGTGAATTGGAGCGCAAGTCTGTATGTGTGTGTTTCAGTGTTACGTGCATCTTGGTGTGTGTGTGTGAACATAAAGCGTCTTTTTGTCTGTGGTTTGGATGAAGACCTCTTCCACTCCTCCTGTCTGAGTATGGTCAGGTTGCAGTGTAGGTGTGAATGTGGCACCTGTGTGCTGTAATCCTGTTGTGTGGGCTTCCCATGCTCCATCGGTCAAAGAGCCTCAGCTTTCATCACTGACACACACGAGTGCCTGGAGTTCAAGGCATGTTCATGTTTTGCCGTTCTTTAATCATCCGATCTGCCAGTTCTGTCTATTAATTCTGCACATTTCTACATCATCCTTGTCGACCTTGTTGTGCTTGATAATAACACTGATTGGCAGATCTCTGTGATGATGAGATGATACACCTTGCTTTAGTTTAAGTTCAAGTATCTGTTCTTCTTTAGTGTTATATATTATTTCATTTTGGGACACTTTACTAAAGCATAATATGTGACTTTTCACTTCACTATTTCACTGTTGTATTTAAAGCATCAGCTTAAAGACCCAAAAGTGATGTTCAATTCATAAATGAATCATTCTTTTGAGTCGATTCTTTTAAATGACCTAACTAAACTGGTTCACTGAATATGCATATTTCTCTATTATACAGTAAACAGTTTGTGAAAAGAGTAGTATATCCAAATCCACAGTATTTATAAAACAGTAGGGAGAAAGTACCCCACTGACCTTCCAGCAAGATTGTGAAATGTCTATTCAATGGATACTTTGTTATCCTATGAGGCCATGGGAGAGGATTTCTGAATGGCAGTGAAGCAACACAATTGTGGTTGATCAGTCATATGACAATACCAGCATGGCTGTACTATATCCGGATTATAGAACTTACTTTTTTGATATTTTAAGTTCCTACTCATTTTTGGATGCAGATAGTGATTGATTAGTGGATTCTCCTGATCTGATTGCAGCAGTCAACAACTCATTGATTCATTGATTTGATCTTGTCCGAATCAAGATGATCCCCGTAGTAAATTATATTAACATCAGACTGAGCGTTAACCCATTTATGATTCTATTCTATTCATGTATTTAGTGTTTCAAATAGCCCCAAAATATTATTTTGTTACTTTTACTTAAGTAGAAATGTAAAAGGAGTTCTACGTTAACTACATTAATTCAACTATAGAATTTGTGTACTTCATCTCTCAGATGCAGTTCCAGCATGTTTTGTTATCCTCTTTTTACTTGCGTCACGTGTATTATTTCAATCTTCTATTGTATAAATAAAAACCTTTGATACAAAGGTTCCTTTTTCTTCTTTGATCTTGAGCTCTTCTTGGATGTAGAGCTTTTATGAAAGCTTCCTTTACAATTTCTCTCTGCTCACATGCAAGCACTATAAACATACATAACGTCTCATCACCACTCACTCTGTGCTGTGGAGGACAACAGATAATTGTTTCAGTTTATGTGTTTTTTTCTCTTCTTCCTCTCAAACCTTCTCCTGGCATGCTCTCCAACATCAGGCCCCTCTGTTCACTCGAGAGATTCTGGTCATCCAGCTTTAATAAAATAAATTGGACTTACATTTACCACTATTTCTCTCTGTGCCTGTTTCGATTGCACACATCTGCCCCGCAGGTGTCTCCTTCCTCTGCCTTACAAAACCTTGGCAGTTATGGGAAACAGGGGCATGTTTCTACATGTGAAAGGCCCCTCTGATGAATAGTTGCTTGAGTAGGGGGGAAATTACAGGACAGAGCTCTTCAGTT
Source organism: Poropuntius huangchuchieni (assembly GCA_004124795.1). Classification (NCBI taxonomy): domain Eukaryota; kingdom Metazoa; phylum Chordata; class Actinopteri; order Cypriniformes; family Cyprinidae; genus Poropuntius; species Poropuntius huangchuchieni. The sequence goes on from SCHK01440946.1 coordinate 7,197, forward strand.
GCTATAGGGATTGAAGTAAGACTTGTACATTAAATCCTACCCTGAGCTGGTATTTGTATGTTTTTGTTTGCCCTTTTTTTTCCGTCCAGTCTAGCATGACACATCTTAATGGTTTTTACTGCACAGTGAGTGCACACCTCAAAAAGTTTTTAAATATTTCATTTACAGTTTTCCCTCATTGTAATCGTATTCTTCAGAAGATTTTCATCCATATGATATATTGTACAATATCTGGCATCAGTTAGACATGGAAAAAGCTGACTTTAAAATAGCATTAATTCCCATCACAAATATCCCTATCTCATCCTTAGCCTGTCTACAAAGTTATGTTTGTCTTTCATTGCTTTGGCAGTTTTAAAGAACAGTTGGAATGTGGTAGATGTGCATCATTAGGTACAGTGTAAATCTAGCAGTGGTTGAGGTAAAATCACACACTGGCCTATATTCAGAAGCAATGAGAGAACATGTGTGCTGCTATAATTCATATGTGCAGCACATTTAATAGTCCATTCTGCCTGCTGCAGAGGGAATGTATGCTAGATTATGTCTTCAAAGAGGTGATAGATTTCATCTAATTGCAGTTGCATACACAACTGTTCAAAAGTTTAGGGTTGTTAAATAAATTAATGCTTTAATTAATCAAGGATGCATTAAATTGATTAAAAGTGACATTAAAAAGGCCAAAAAACAAAAAGAAAGATATCTGCCAGTTTGTTTTGGACGTTTCATGTTATAATTTTAGAAACAACATTCAGTTTAACTAACTATAATATTGCCCTCTTTGCTTCTCTATCCAGCAGTGCACTACTTGAGTCAGTATGAATGGTCCCTTCAGTCCCAGGCGGGAACCAGGACCTGACCTCTCCTGTCTGCACCAGTACAACGAATGGCTGGCGTGTAGACATGAGTCCAGTCTACTACCCATGAAAGAAGATCTGGCCATCTGGCTTAACAGAATCCTTGGTAAGAAAATAAAAGCATGTTCATATTTGCATAAGCAATAGTGATTTGTAAACTAATGACCTTAAAAGTAAAGTTCACCTAAAAGCAATACTTCTGTCATCATTTTCTCACCCTCAAGTCATTTCAAGACTGTGTGACTTTATTTCTTATGTGAAACACAAAAGAAGATATTTTGAAAAATGTTTATAACCAAACCACATTGGTCACCATTGACTTACAGTGTATGGAAAAAAAAACATTTCTCAAAATATCCACCATCAGCAACAAGGATGGAGAAGTACCTGGATATGGACAAGCCTTCATGTATGACTATAGTTAACCAGAAGCGGCTGATTGTAGTAAAAACGTAATCTTTAGGGCAACATTGAGTCTTTTACAGCAACCATAAATTGCATCTGGCAGTTTAACACATGGAAACTTCTAACTACAGCTCAAGTGTGTCAAGGAAATGTGAATTGGAAATCACCAGCCCACTTATTTTATTATCAGTCATGGTTCTAGGAAAAGACGGTGCCTTGTGCCTCCCAAATGCTATTTATTTTCTGTGTGTGTTTTGCATTTCAGCTTTATTGCTGTAGACAGTTTTCTGTAAAATCTTCTCGCGGACAGGGACACATGTCTATATATCTCAAGGTTACCTTTTTTTTCCCATTCCCAGTGCTGATTAAATCACGCACAAGCCAACAAGTAAGGATTAGTCTGTCTGCCTATCAGATCAGGAACATGATGGTGTTTACAGACAGTCATTTTAATAGAATTCCCTAAATTCCTCTGCATCTTGGATTAATGGCACATGCCCTGATGAGACCCCAAAGCAGGAATTGCCTTTCTCAATCAGACAAGGATATGAGTGTCTTATACATGTCCCTACGTGTCTTGACCTATGTTATTTGTTGTCAGAACCTCTTAATACTACTGGGGGCTAAAGAGGCTTGATGACAGCAACACACAACATGTAAAAAGTTCATAACACCACAAAACCCTTTAGCCAACAGGCTGGTGGTTCCTAAATATACAGTAGAGACACAACAACCTGAGAAATGAGATGAGAGAGACGTGATACAACATCAGAGTTGTTGTTGTTTTCACCAGAGTAGCTGATGAGGGATTTCTCTTATTAACACACGCTTCTCTTCCTCAGCTCTTCCTGTTCCTGCTGATCTCAGGGCAGCGTTATGACTCTGTGGTTTGCAGACAGCAGGAGATCTCTTTGTTTCCTTACACACTTCTCTCCCGCTCTATGCTAATGACCAGCCGCAGTCATTCTGCACATCAGGATTTCTGTTTTTGTTGTGGTTTCACCTCCTGTATTCCCCCTCCCCAGGCCCCCTGCTCCCCCTTCACCGTGATGGTAAGCTCCGGTACCACTGCTGTGTTTGAATCTGTATGTACTTAACACCCAGGCCTCAGGAATGTGTCTGCACAGCCGTGAGAATCTCAGAGCGAGTGTACTTAGAGGATTTTTTTGGCCATCTTTAAGTTGCCTTAGGTAGTGAAAGAACATAAATAAATGATGGAGAAGAGTATTTGTATGGAAGGTAAAACAACAACCAAGAAAACTGTAGGGAAATGTATGTATGTAAGCCTAAAGGCCATTGCACACTGAGTCCAAAATTTTCGCATTTTTCCATTTTTTGTATTCGTCATCTTTTCCTATTAAACTGCATGCTACCGATGCGAAATGCAGAAAATCAAACCTGATCCGAATGTTTCGGAGGCAGTGTGTAAACGTGATTGACACAACGTGAGGTCATATTTATTTTTCAACGTGCGAAAATTTCGGACTCAGTGTGCAAAGACCTTAGGTGTCAATATGTATATTATAGCCACCAGTCCATTCACTATAATTCATTCAGTGCCTTTATAACATTACTCCTTGTTTGTTGATCATTCTTTATCTCAGTCTTTAACTGCCTTTTTTTTATTATTTTGTACTTTTCCACATATAATGTGGAAGAGGTCCACATATAATGTTATCAAGATTTTTACATCAAAAAACATAATTTAGAAATAATAGGCTATTTTCTGTCCTGTTTTGACCCCCCTCATCAGAACGCTCTGTTTGAATAGGTGTGGCAGATTGTAAACTCAGAAGTAAACGCCCACTGCTATGATTGGCTAACAGCTGTGTATGTTTGACATCCTACAGCCTTCACAGATGGATACTGCTGTGATTTAGGTTTAAAAACACATAAATACTTATATCAAAAGGTATGTAATAACAGACAAAGCAATAGTGATCACGTACTAAAAACAGTTTTAATCTTTCTGAAAATCCTGCTTTGAATTGTGCCTTGTTTGTAAATGAATCCACGGTTAAATGAACTGAACAAAGGACCAAGTTCTCACTAATGCGTTCTGGAATTTCATAAAAAATAAAGTTCATCAAATAAAATGTATTGTTTGGTTTCTGTGTTGACCTGCATTTGCCGCTCTTATCATTGAGCTATATGTGCATGAATCGGTGGGCGGAGCTAAACAGGCAGTGCTGTAGAAGCAGGCGTTGATCTTCTTCTGCAAAGACAAAGAGGTTTAGCCACACTATTACATCATAGAGTTCCACAAAGTTTTAGCAGATTGGCTTCAATGAAAGCTGTTCTTAGACTAACAAGTTAGTTTTGAGTTCTGAAACTTACAGGATGTTTTTCATAGCACAAACACCACTTACATGTTAAAAGATCAAGGCAATTCTGATTTCTCAGTTTATGACTCCTTTAAGGCTGATTTGTTTCTCTTAACGCTTTCTGCACAGGTTTGGATATAACAGTGGATAACTTCATGGACAGACTAGATACTGGTGTCGTCCTGTGTCAGCTTGCAGAGGCGCTACAGGAGAAGATGATTCTGGCCAACAATGGAAAGGTGCTCATAGCATTAAAGATTACATTTATAGGTAGTTTGATCAATAATTATATGCTAATTTTTGTGAATTAGTGCTAATAGTGTATCAAAGTCAGCTGTTTTCATGTCACTGCCAGGACTTTAGTCTAACTAATTAGCTGTATCTAAAAAAAACAAAAAGATAGAAATAAATAGATTCTGCACCCTCCAGAGGTCTCATCTGTCAGGTCTCATACATCATCGAGGATGTCTCATTTCCGAAAAGTATCCATAATAAAATCCACTGTTATTCCTCATGAGGTGCATTTCTTTTTTACTTTGGAATGTAATGGTTACTTTTCTGAAATGAGGCAGCCTCGGTGACTTATACGCCTGACAAATGTGACATCCAGTGGGCTCAGCATTCGAAATGAGACACAACATATATCACCTCTTTCCTGGCAATCATTCATCCTCTGACTTTGACCTTCACCTGTGTGTCTGCGTGCTGGTGTTGTGGAGGTGCATCAGTAACTTTTTTTCAGCTGAAGAAAGCAAATTTCAAACATATGATGCAGGGCTTATTTTTGAACAATATGTTCTTTGAAAAATAAATAAATTATCAGGTGTGCTATTTATACTGCAAAATATTTAAATGAGCACATACTAAGCTAATCAGATTTATATTTCAGTTGATTTCTTTTGTGTCCGATAGCCCTTTATTCGGCGTGTGATTCGCTGGCGGAATGATGCAGCCTCTGGATCGTTCTTTGCTCGAGACAATACAGCTAACTTTCTGTACTGGTGCCGTAAAATTGGAGTGGAGCAGTCACACCTGTTTGAATCTGAAGATCTTGGTGAGTATTCAAATCAGCATCTTATCATGAGATGTTTACTTGTTATATATATATATATATATATATATATATTTAGATATATACTGTCTTTGTTATTAAGCCGACTAGATTCTTTGGTTTCAAGTCTGTGATGTGATTCCACCAACAATTCTGAGAAATCTGACCATGGATTAAGCACAGAAATATCATTTTTACACTTATGAGATCATTAAGTGAGATGTCCAGTTACAATACGCCTTACTTTCGGTCTATGCAGGCTGTTATCCTGTGGGGCTGTTGCCCTAAAGAACTGCTGAATAGACAAGCAGTATCAATATCTGTGTCACTCCAGTGTTCACTGTGTCACACCCTTGGCCCCCGCTGTCCATCACTGTGTGATGAATAATGGAAAGAAAGAGAAGGAAATAGAAATGAAAGGACAGTAGGTCAGGGGGAAAATGGGGATTGGAAAGATAGATAATACAATACAATAATAGATAAAAAGAAAAGGAGTGTGCATTGAAAGGTTTTGAGAGGATAGATAAAATAATGTAGCGTTCAAGAATGAGATAGTGTTGAATCAATAACTGTTATAAAAACAATAAAACCCTTTTATCATTCTTCTAGTTTTGGTAGGTTTACAGGTTTGTAGGTCATATTACATTAAGAAGGGGCTGAAATACTATAGTCTTAGATCCCGAGGGACATTTGCAATGACAGAATCAGAATTGATTTAACTTTGTGTCTGTGCTTTTCAAAGAGTCCTGTAGTTGACTTTTTATATATGCACATGCCTGTTGAAATGGATTTCATGAACTGTTTGACATAATTGAACATTCTATGTTTATTTTAAACTTCAAACCAGTCTACAGTGATGCCTTCTTATTAGGACTGTTAATCTTGCCAACATTAATCATAGCTTTCAAAATGGGGCTATATTGGATTTATCCATTGTTTCTTTGTTTTCATAAGGATTCACACATTCAAACCTTGTCAGAGCGTAAGGTAGACTTTTTGTTCTTGATGATACAAGTTTCAACACCCTTTTTATCCCTCAAATTAGTGTCTTTGTGTTTTCCATTTTCCACTGCACAACAAAAATACAGTATCATATGATCTGTGCAAAGTATGACTACAAAGTTTTGCGTCTGCATTGCAAAGGCTCATGGGTTGGGAAGCTCATGCAAACATCTTTTAACGACTTTATTTGGCTGTTGTTAGTTTAGAGGACGAAAATCCTCTAGCGTTTAGTATGGCTATTAACTTAACAAATCATAGCCTTTTTACTCAGTATTTGTGCCTTGTGCCTTCCAGTAAAAATATCTAAATATCCTTAAAACAAGATCATTATTTTTCAGAAAATTAAATCAAATTAAATTTTTAAAAAAAATTTTCTTTTTTCAAAAAGACAAAGTGATGATTTTCCTTAAGATTGGATACAAACCTGAGGTTACCCTAACAGTCATCTTCATTCACTTTACAGGGTTATAATGCTGTTATTTGAGAATGTTTAATTTTATTTAGCTGAATAGACATATCAAATGTCTATTTGCTTTGGGAATCTTTTGCATGTGTCCATCAAAGCGCTTTTCTTTCGTCCATTGTTACGCCCAGGGTACAGTATATGTTTGAGCTGACATCATAGGCCTCTGAGGATTTTGTTGTGTGAATGACAATGTATGTGTTTCATCAGTTCTTCAGAAGCATCCCAGGGATGTGTGTTTGTGTCTCATGCAACTTGCTAGAATTGCTTCGAGGTGAGTTCCTTTGATCCTTTAAAGTTGTTTATATCACGTCATTTCAGTCAAAACTGAATAAATGTTCCCCCTCAGGTATGGCATTGAGCCACCTGCGCTGGTCAAGCTCGAGAGAGAGATTGAGAAACAGGAAAATGAGTCTCTGTCACCATCCATGTTCTTCGCCTCACCACTGCCGTCTCCTTCCACCCCACCTGTTTTTTTCCCTCCTGATCCAGAGCCCCCTGCAGTCTCAACCCCCTCATCCATCTCTCCTCCGGACCCCTCTCCCTCTCCTCCTCTGGCCCCTACCCCTCCCCCAGAGTCCACATCCATCTTCTCTGACTCAAACACCCAGTCAGAACCTCAGCAAACTTCACCAACTACACCGTCACCCATCAGGACACCCGTCAAATCAACGCCACCCTCACCGTCAAACGGCCTTGTGAAGACTAGTGGGAAAAAGAGCAGCGGTAACCTGCTAGATGAGATTGTGAGTATTTTAAGCTATACACTCTATGTGGTTTTCCAATCCTTGGCACACTGCATGACCTCACGCTCATAATCAAACGCATGTTTTCTTTGTTGCTTTGTTTCAGGTGAGGCAGATATCAGAGGATCCACCATGCAAATGTCCAGTCAAATTCTGCATTGAGAAGCAGCCAAAAGGCCACTATCGTGTTGGAGACAAAGTCCTCTATGTCAGGGTATGTAATGCTCTTTCCACCTCAAATTGGCTTCTTTAGCTGAAGGAAAATGTTATTTGATATTTATTATTGCCTACATTTGTATGGTTTCAGCTGAAAGATATGAAGCGATATGTAAAACCATGTTTCATTGTTTGTTATAAGCATCAATGTGTCAACAAGCTCTGCCTTGCTTTCAGTGTTTCTTTAGAAGAACAAATGTTAGTTTTGAACCTGAGAGAACACAGTACTTTGTCAAGGCAAAGCCTCACGGGAGCTGGTGTTGCCTGGCAACATGAAGAAAGGGTTCACACCTTTGAATAGGGAAAAAGGAGGTTCAGACTAACAAATGTCTAGGATTGAGTCTAGACATATACACAGAACAGAACACAAATAATGTACAAGAAACAACAGAATAATAAAATGCTCAGTCATACTGAAAATACACATTGAATTTTGCTTATATTCAAACTCAAAGTGCCTGAAAGCTCATGCATGATATTTTGTTGATCCTTTAAAAAAGCAAATGCATCTAAACCCCACAGGGATTAGTTAAATTGTTAACAGATTTATGACTTTGTCTCATTTGGTGCAAACTCATTACATGCCTAATTAAGCATATTGAAATACACTTACTTTATGTAACAACCTATTTGTGTTTACTGTCACATTAATAGCCATCAAGCTGTTTGTGAACATTAATAAGAACTTACCTTGATTTTTTTTCATTTTGACGTTCGTCTTTTAATTGCTTTCTGCGTCGAAACACTAACGAAACAGTGAATTTACATATATAGATCAAGTCTAAATCAATACTTTTGTGCAGTCTCTCAGCTGGAGGGGAGAATTAAAAAAATCTGACGATTCTATTTAGCAACCACTGATTGACACTCTGAAGTCCTCTGAAGCAAGAGTTACAAGGTACCTTTTTAGATTAGAGCTGTGTTTTTGTGAAAGCAAAAGTTGCCATGGAAGCAGAATTCATATACTGTATATGCTGGTTACTGATCAAGTCATTAGCAGAGTGAATGTATTCAGAGACTTACAGCCTCGCTTTTGTTGGCTCCACCCCTCCCTTTTATGATTTTTCAATCAGACAAATCCTTTAGGGCAACAGTATGTGTGGCTGAGGAAGAAAAGTAGCCGCTTTCTGTCAGAGATCCAATTAGAGAGAGAAGCTTACTGTAGCACTCAAAGAAAAAGAGAAGGGGAGCTTTTAATATCATTTCTCATGATTTTTTTCTCTCTCTCACTTTTGTTGTGATATCCTGAGATAAAATGAAAGATAAGTAAGATCCATTAGATCATCACAATAGCTGAGCTGTGCAGCAGAAGGGGTGAAGAAGAGGCGAATCATTAAGAAATATCATTAATGCCATGTCTGTCATTAACAGGGATGTTAATGGGATGATGAATACTTCTCTCTTCAGCTCTGACTTGAAAGCACAATTCCATTTTAACACTGACTGTGGAAAGCTGTTTGGATTTATCTGACAAATCTCTCCTTTCTATGGATCCCACATTTACAGTAAATGGAAAAACTAATACAAGCGTCACATCCTTTTATAGCACTTTTTATACATTCATATATTTTGGCTATACTCTAAGTGGTGGTCTCCGTGATTTTTGTCCAAAACATAGACCTAACCCTATCCCTACACCTAAACCTAACCCTACCCATAACTGATCCCTAAAATCAGATGGAAATGAGAGTTGAATAACAAAGGTGCAGAAACACCTAACTCTGGTTGTAAGGCTAAAACGGACATTTCCTGTAAACTTATCCCTCAATTCTGATTGGTTGCCTTAAGGATGCTGATCCAGGAACATTCAACACTCTAAGTTTATCTTTCTTCTTTAACTGTTCAGTAATTAAGCACATATTCACCATTCATTGTTGCTACACAAAAGGCAAATTAAGGCTAAGATATAGATCTCATCCAGGTGTATGGAGGAAGGAAGCAGAAAGCAAAACAGACCCACAAGGCCCTGGTGGTCTTGTTTTTGTAGTTTTTGTAGATTTCTGTACTGTTTGATGTGCTTTAAAAAGCTTTTCCTGTGTGTGTACAGATTACAGGTAATCCATCTCAGCCATTTCTTTTACCACACATGTTGCACTTCACTAAATTAAAGGTTTGCATATAATATTCACGTTTTTTAGTACACATGTTAGCTGGTTTGAACAGCTCTATCCTACTAAGCGGATGTGCACTCAAATAAGGATATAAAAGCTACATTCTGCCATCTAGCGGTCAGTGTGTTAACAACAGCACCGCCGCTCTCGACTCTTTCGCATTAATTTTTCAGTAGAGGAAAAAGACTAAAATCAATTTCGCCGACATCATATATAATGAGAACGAGATGAGAGGCTGAATGGGAAATGCGAATAATGCGGAAAGAGACTGAGATTTGAACACAGGTTTTTCAGAACAAACCTATAGCGTTTAAACAAGACGTAATATAAATACTCCCCACTCCATCACTGAATTAGTGCGTAACGTATACTTTCATTCTGCACTGCGGAGTGTTGACTGTTTTATTTACGTACGTGTCAGATTCGATAAAGGTTTGACTGACGCGGGGTTTTCTTAAACAGACTCCCCCCACCCTCGCGGCTCTCTCGTGTATTTGTTAATTCTGGCTCGCCCTCACCTCCTCTGTCAGCCCTGACATTTTAATCTGCTTGGAAACAGCTGAGACTGATCAAAACGCATGGTAATTAGAATTACCCTGCTTGGCAAACGTGCGCGCGTGGATATATCCCTCTATTAGGATGCGTCAAGCTAAAAGGGTTCGGAGGGGTGGGAGGTGCACAACATATAAATCTGGTTGTATTACCAGCAGCTTAACAGCTTTGTAATGAGAGGGTCAAGACTGATAAGGTGGAGAGGAGGAGGGAATAGATGGCTGTCGGTGACTCAGGGGACAGACACATTTCTCAGGAGACATGACCCTTCCTGTGCTCTCGTTCTCAGATTCAATGCATTTCTGTTTCGTGTTTCTTATTCTTGCTCTGGAGCGGTTGCCGTGGCAGCGCGCAAGGTTCACGCCACGCGCAGTAGGAGTGTGTGTGTGTGTGTGTGTGTGTGTGTGTGTGTTTGAAAAGCGAGTGTGTGTGGATTTGTCTTGCGCTGGTGCTCAGCTGGTGTCGCGAGGTGCTGTTTCATTAGGCTTAATGAGATTTTAACAGCGCAGTGTGT
>SCHK01440958.1:0-19861 GCA_004124795.1 Poropuntius huangchuchieni
ATATATATATATATATATATATATATATATATAGTGCTGTTTTTGCTAGGTTTTTTTTTTGTTTTTTAATTTTGAGTAAATTTTAGTGGTATAACATTTAAATCTTCTTTGCAACAAAATATAGAACTGAAGTGAATAAATATGAAAAACTTTCAGTTCTTTTTAAACTTTTTTTCAGTGTATTCATAAGACAAAAAGTAGGGCAGAACCTGATTTTATCCATTAGGGATTGATCAGTTCATGAAAGGCAGGCGCTCCTTCCAGAAACATCATGAGCTTTTGAAGAGGCTTTTTAAACAGAACCAATTATGTTAACGTTAATAAGGCATTAAAAAAATAGGTTAACTAATGACGTTTTTACAAAAGACAACATTAACTACAATACAAGCTTAAATAATGCAAAAATAGTTGACTTTGCCAACTGGTTAACATTGTTTACCTCAGACATCAGAAGAGAATCATTTTAGATGATTCTAAAATGTAATGTAATTCCTATGTAATAACCGCAAGGTTTTATTTGAATGAAAACGTGATGACTTTTTTGGACAAACAAATTGTAAAGCAGTAAAGTGTTTTAAAAAAAAATACATTTTGATCATCTGAAAATCTATTTCTACATTTTCTAAGCTGAAAAGTGAATGCAGAAAGATTTTAAAAACCAATGTGAACACTACACACATCAAGCAATCCAAAATATTTAAGTGAAAACACCAGAAGCTGAGGATTTTATGAATGAGTTTCAATTCTCATTCATAAAATCCTCATTTTAGAATTATTACTACAAGTAATTACTATGTAATAACTACAAGGTTTTATTTCAATGAAAAAATGACGACTTTCTTTGGACCAACAAATTGTAACGCAGTAAAGTGTTTAAAAAAAAATTGATCATCTGAAAATCTATTTTTGCTTTATTTTCTAAGCTGAAAAGTGAATGCAGAAAGATTTTAAAAACAGATGTGAACACTACACTTATCAAGCAATCCAACATATTTAAGTGAAAACATCAGAAGCTGAGGATTTTATCAATGAGTTTCAAAGGAAATGTGCTAAGAATGTTGAGGAGTTCACATATGCTGCATGAATATTGCGAACAGTGGCATCTTTCCTAAAATTTTGTATACTATAAAGCTCAAAACCACATTTAGAGACGGCTTTCATTACATAAAAACGCACCCAGAAAATGCGGCCCTCACGAACACATTTATTTCCAGTCACAACCCACTGTGATGATACGACATCAAGGAGCGCATGTGTCCTCTTCAGCTGCGTGTCAGTGCACAACTGGTTCAAGTGTGCAGGGTAATAGAGGGATGATCTGTATGATAAACACAGTTTGTAGGTGCTCAAATGCTTTATACACATCTATGCAGGCGAACACACACAAAGGCATCAGGAAGGAGTCAAATAACTCCCTCGATCAGATTCTCTCATCATATTCTGTGATTCTCTCCTCTCTAAAGAGGCCTTCAAATAGGCCCATCACAACTCTATAACCATCTAGCTCCCCGTCATCACAAACACAATCAAACACACACACTTCTTCTCAAAAATATCCTCATTCATAGTTTAGTCCACTCCTCTACACATATGCACACCAGGGGAAAAGGGCACATAATGGCCAAAATGGCACTGGCTAGCCCAGATTGACGGCTGTTCTTACCAGTTAAAGTTATCCAAGCAATAAATAATATGTAAATAATAAATAATAAATGCAAGGAAGGAGTCCAATTTCAATTGTATTATATATTAGATAATATATTATTACACTTCTCAAATTAAATCAATAGAATTTAAAACTGTTGACAATATCTTAGCGCTGTCAAATGATTAATCGCATCCAAAATAAAAGTTTTTGTTTACATAATATATGTGTGTGCTCTGTATATTTATTATATGTATGGGTAGCTGAAAAGTAGGCAGTGAAAAAATGCTTTTTTTGTAAAATACCTTTTTATGCAAAGAAGGTATATGCAAAGAAATGCATATATTTAAGTAGTGTAAAGTCTGATTTTTGAGAAAATATAAAGGGTCACTAACTTCAATTCTTTCACTGCTTTTTAAACATTTTTTACTAAACTGCACCATTAATTTGTCCTATGGTGTGACATAGCAAAAATTAAGGGGGAAAAAACTCTTAATAATACATGAACAGCATGAGAGAGATTTATCTTTATTGTTAGACACTTATTTTCATATAGTGCTATTTATTTCATATAAAATTATAATTAACATGACTTGTTGGACAATTTCAGGACATTTTCTGTCATCCATTCAAAACTGCTAAAAAATTATACCATTTTAAGTTGAGTGATATTGGTATCTCCCCTATTGAAATACTTAACAGTTTTTTTTTAAAGATATTTTGAAATAAAAACAAATCTGTGGTTCTTTTATGTGTGTCACACCATAGGACATTACGTAACATCAAAGGACAGAAATGGTAGTTATTAAATAATTTCTATTTAATTTTAAACATGTTAAAGGAGAAAGAAAGTTTAATTTGGATACAAACAATATCAACATGTTTTTTTAAACAAAACAATAATTATCATTATATTTTATTATAATAACAATAATTATCATAAATAATTTATCAACAAAATTCAGTCTCTTAGTCAATCAGTATAAACTCTTCTAGCCTCCCCGCTGCATGTGTGGCACAGCTAAATATGATTGATATTCAAACTATATTTAAGATTTAAATGTTTTTTTTTTTTTAACTATATGGCTACTCTTTTTAAGGCATCATTTTGATTGTTTTTACTTTCCTGCATTGTTCTTTTAGGATCTCCTCCCTTCTGGTGGATCCTTTCATTTTCTGTCAACATTTCCGTGTCCTATCTCTTCCACTAATTTCTCTCCCTTGATTCTTTCTGTCTCAATTCACATTTTATACATATTTTCATGACACTTTATAACAGTACAAGTTTTCTGTAAAAACGTCAGAAAATAGTTTAATTAATGCAATTATTGCATTTAAGAATACTGAAAATGATCAAAAAAGAATAATCTTATTTAGTTATTTAAAATGCTTTTTAAAGAGACCTTAGACATTTTCTGTCACACCACGTTTCAGCCTTTTCTGTCAATTAATGACCTTGCTATTCTGAGCTAACCTGTCATTAGCGGTAAGCAAGACACATTTGCATAATTTTCCATGATTATGTATTTTAACATGCAGTTTTTAATTAACAAATATAATTTAGGGGTGTCACACCAAAGGACAACAAAACGTAACACTTTTGTAGTGGTTCCAAAAAAGTTAAATATTTGAACGATTCTGAGACAAAATGTTATCATCTGCTAATGTCATGGGCTTGACGGGGGCTTCAATAACACGACCATCCTTTAACTAATTAAAGTTTTCTCTGGAATTGGCCAACTTAAAATCAGGATATGGTGTCACACCATAGGACATAAAGTTCTTACACTTTCAGAAATATATGGATTAAAAAAATGATTGCTATTTACTAAAACAAACTGGAGGTATTAATTAACATTTTTATGCTTTTCTTTTTCATTTATAAAAGTTGTAATTTACTGAACCATGCTTGAGACATTTACACCATTCACACACATACAGTATATATTTTGAAAATATTTATATGTATATATTTATATTCATATAATTAATATTATATATATAAATATATTTAATACACAAACATATCATATTTTTCTGAAATGTATACGTGCATGTGTCTGTATTTATATATAAACAATAAATATACACAGTACACACACATATATTATGTAAACAATTTTTTTTTTAAATGTTCAATAAAAGTTAAATTTAAATTTAGCTTTTGTCTGTTTATTTGTCAATTTAAAAGTACCTTTCTTTTTCTCATTTTGTCATTTAATTTTTAAACAGCACTCCCTAGATTTTTTATTACATTAAGTTATGATATATTTATTCATGCCACAATGAAAAGTTATTTTTTATTATATTAAGTTACAATATTTATTCTTGCCACAATGCACGATGGGAACCGCAGACCTGCCTCCAGCATCAGAGGCATCACAGTAGGCATATAAGTTAACTTTGCTTGGTTTACATTGCAAACTGTGCATGTAAATAAATAAATATAGCATGAAAAACAGCATTTAAAACGTTTTTCAATGTATTCATGCAGAAAAAAGTAGGGCAGAACCTGATTTTAACCATTATAGAGACTGATTGGGTCATAAAAAGTGGGCGCTCTTACTTTCCTCCCGAAAACCCGTCAGACTAGATTACCATCGTGACCTGCTCACTAGGTCTTGGAACAGCGCTATTGTTTCATAAAAGCAAAGGAAAGGAGTACACCTCACAATATTCTTGATAAAATTAGAGCGTAGACACAAAACAGAAGTCCACCCTATTTCACCAAGATCCACCCACTTCATTCCTGGCCTCGCTATCGATGCACACAAAGCGTCCGCCGTCATACAGGAGCTTGTGTTGTTGGCCAGGTTGCTGGACAATATGCATTCCCAACCCTTAGTGTGTGTGTGTTCTCTAGTGAGCAGATCCAGTTGGGGCCGAGCAGGGGGGCGGAGTCAGGACGACCATCAAAAGGTCCATCCACAGTGGAGCTCATTATAGCTTGTACAATTCTCACTCAATCTTACATGGGCCAAATCATTCCTGAAAACCTCCGTTACCATACTGTCTCTCTCACACACACACTTTTAAAAAAGACATGTCAGAAGTAAACAAAGCCCGCGTCTGAGCACTAATTAAATAGATGAGCTGTATTAACATAACCTGAATGCCCTGGCCAATTCCACCCCCCTGTATTCCATCCTAACACACACACACACTCACAAACACACACCCTTAATTTTTTTTTGTTATGATCCGACCAGCGAGCGCCAATTGTTGGCCGGTGTAATTACCATTAGACCACGGCGGCTGGCTCTTTGATATGGTAATGAAGCTACAGCCCCCCCTTCAACCGCTGCCTCCCCCCGACACACACTCTCCTCTTGTCTGACAATCTACCGAACATGAATTTCAAACAGCCTCCTCAGCACCTGACAAACGGGACTGAGCTCCGCCGATGACCCACAATGCACTAGGGCAAGGGGGGCCACCGGAGGGAGGTAAGCGGAGGACGGCGCAGGCGGGCGACACGGATGACGTTTTTAGAACGAGGAGGAGGGAGATGAAGACATGTTCAAATGACAGGTTTGCAGCTTCTGGATTGGATAGGTCGTGTTGGAGCGAGAGAAGGGTCAAAACTATGCTGTCAAATCCAGGATGTCTTCCCACCCCAGCTGATGGCAGTATTTTCTAAATTGCATGTCACTTAACATAAATTTTGGGCTGCTGTGATCTTGCATTTGAAGGGAAAAAAGGGTAGAATGTGTGTATGTTATAAACATCCTATGAATGCATGAATGCATCAGCCCCAGCAATGTCACCGATATGAAATGACTAGCCAGTTAAGCGATGGTTCGCAAAGAGCTTGATTGACAGGAGATCTGACCAATCAGAACGCAGATAATATTAAATTGTGTGTTCCGTTGTTGAAATAAAATACTGTCTGATGTTTATTCATGTTCATTTCATGCTTTACGTAATTATGAAAAGACGATCAGTTCATGTGTTTAAACTGAGGTAATACAGTGATCTGTCACGACACATTAAAATGTATTGTTTGAATTTCTTTAAAATGACACAATTTGAAAACAGAGTCCTGAGACCTTGATCTTTCGGTGTGTTTTCAGTTTCCTCTTTGCTCTGTGATGTATTTTTCACTGCGTGAGAACATGGTGTGTAGTGTGAGAGCGGCATTGTTTGTCGAGCATAGCAACAGTAACTAAGGAGGGCGGGTCTTTGCGAACGGTCAATTAACAAGTCAAATAATGATAAATTTGATATTTATTTTCTGAGAACATTGTACACAAAAATAAAGAATCTGTTCATTTATTTAAGACAATAAAATAAAAATAGATAACAACAGTAATTATTTAAAAATAGGTTATGTTGTGGTTGATAAAAAGTGACTTTATTTTAAGGCCCAGTTCTCACTATTCACTATTAACTACGACTTTTGCCTCAGTAAACTCCTAGTTACTGCTTATTAATAATTAGTAGGTAGTTGTTAGGTTTAGGTATTGGTTAGAATTAGGGATGTAGAATACAAGCTTTATAAGTACTAATAAACAGCCAATATGCTGGTAATATGCATGGTAATAAGCAACTAGTTAAGAATGAGAATTGGCCCCTATGCTAAAGTTCTAATGCGCAGTTTGAAGTATCATCTATCACTCATCAGAAATGAGTGATAGAAAGACCAAATTTTGAATAAAAATCCCTTGAGGTGGTTTTTGACTTGTGCGAAAAAGGGTTTAATACGAATAATGGCAGATGGAAACGCATTTGCCTAATAAATTCCTCCAAGATCATCAAAAAAGTCATGTGACTTTGCGCTATGGGAAGGCACAACCTGACTTAAAGGGATAGTTCACCCCAAAATGAAAATTTGATGTTTATTTGCTTATTTGCTTGATGTTTATTTCCTAACCCAAGGGCATCCAAGATGTAGGTGACCTTTTTTCTTCATTAGAACCCATTTGGAGATTTTTAAGTCAAACCGTTATAGTCTGTCAGTCATATAATGCTTGGCATAGGCAACTTGAAAAAAACTAAAAAAAAACATGCACAGACAAATCCACCCCTGAAAGCATTGACCGCATTTATTTTGTTGTAAGAAAATTACTATATTCAGTGGCTTCTCCTATATTTCTTCGTGATTTATAGTGCCAGTTTATCAGGAAGTGATGATTTGACTCGTTGGATGGAAACGGTGCTTATTCGCAAATGTTTTATGCCATATTCTAAATTTGCGCAAAGTTAAATTCGCAACGTTGGATGGAAACGGTGCTTATTCGCAAATGTTTTATGCCATATTCTAAATTTGCGCAAAGTTAAATTCGCAACTTTGGATGGAAACCCGTCTATCGTTCACCAAAGTTTCCTACTTAAAGGTTTGAGCAAAAGTGATATTTGCCTTAGCAAGAATGGCTAAATATGAGAGAATAATAAACTTTTTAGCTCTCGTTGCACAAAACAAACCATGAGCCACGCAGGAGCGAAAGGCTAGCCCTTACTCACAGATACACAAACAAACAGACACATACACACACACACAAACAAACACACACGGCAGAGGGAGGCAGGGCGGATCAGAGGGGAGTCCAGATGGACGGAGAGAGCCTCAGTGTCCCCACACCCTCACGTGTCATATGTTGTCCCATCTGTACCATCACGGCACGGCCCCCCAACCCCAGGGACGTGCACACGCACACACTCACGTATACACGCACATGCATTCCATATCTCTCACCCTATGTCTCCTGGGTATGACAAAAACAAACTTCCCGCACCCATTGTGTTCACATGTGACGATAAGAACCACGGATGCAGGACGTTTGTACAGTACGTCTTTCTAGAGTGTGTGCGTGGACGGTTTGCTCTGGCTGTTAGAGACCTTTAGAGAGGATATCACCTCTGCCCTTCACTTCCAGCTCTCGGCCTATTTAACACTCCGCTGGAGCTCTCCACGCCACAGCGCTCTATTAAATATGCTCTTTGATACGGGAACACACTCTGCAAATGTACGGAGCACTACTTAGAGGTTAATTCCTTTTCAGCTATTCAATTGTTGATGAGAGCTCTCAATATGTTCAGTTTCAGAGCTCGGAAGCGAAAGTGAAGAGAGTCATCCACCAACACGACTAAAACAACTAAATTAAAAACAAACGCTTCTAGTTACAAAACACCCGAGTAATTATCAATGATATGCTCAAGAGGAAAAGACCTAGATGGTGTTTTTTTTGTGTGTGTTACTCTAACATGTCTGTTGGTTTTGAGGCTATGTACAGTATATGCTGATGCACTCCAATTCACTTTTAGCAGAGTTTTTATCTTTTCCCAAAAGATCATTTTTTTGAACCCATCATGAACTACAAACTTCTGTCCAATCAAGTGCTGTCTACAATAAGAATTTCCCACCCCCTAATGCCACCTGTAAATGACTAATAATGTTATAACAAGCAAATCAACAAATCAAGGACGCGGCCTTCCATCTGTTCCAGTCAAACATTCGTTATTAATAGGAAATATGTAAAACAAAAGCAATATCTACAAAAAATTCTCAATTTTTCCTGTTAGAATTTACTTTTATTCAGCAAAAAGGATTCATT
Organism: Poropuntius huangchuchieni; assembly: GCA_004124795.1. NCBI lineage: Eukaryota > Metazoa > Chordata > Actinopteri > Cypriniformes > Cyprinidae > Poropuntius > Poropuntius huangchuchieni. Next base: position 8,200 of record SCHK01440958.1, read on the forward strand.
AAATTGCTCAAAAGTGACAATAAAGATTTATAATGTTAGAAAAGATAACTATTTCTATCAGTTTCCACAAAAATATATTAAGCAGCACAAGTGTTTTTAACATTGATAATAATAACAAATGTTTCTTTAGCACCAAATCACTATAGAATGATTTATGCAAGATCACGTCACACTGAAGACTGAATAAACTACATTTTAAAATATATTAAAATGAGAAAAAATATCATTTTAAATGCTGCCTTGGTGTGCATAAGAGCCTTCTTTCTATGAGTTTCAGAAAGACACCAAATGTTTCTACTATAGTATATAATACTCAAGTCCTGCATGAGAAAGCACAAATAGTAGATGCCACTTCTTGTTTGGCTCTATGAACTCAAACTCATTTCCTATTAGACTGAGGTTCAACTACAGTCCATGGCTTCAGAAACCTATGTTTTTCTGCAATGTAAACAGATACAAATCCAACTTTTCACCATTTAAGCCTTAACTAGAAGCTATTAAAGATTTAATTGCACAGCTATAATCTGCGTTTCTGAAAAATGCATGGCGCCAACATGAGTTCTGGTTGCGTTGCTGAGAACACAAGACCTGCGAGATGAAAGGGAAACAGATTCCGGGGGAGAATTCCAGGAGGCACTCAGGAGTTTACTTCTAAATGATCAGCAAGCATGTAACAATACCTCCCACTAATGGAGGTGTTTTGTTGGTTTTAATCCACCTAATTGGCCGGGGTTCAGCATTACCGGCGAAAAGCCGAGAATAATGCTACTACCTGTTCTCCTCCTCTTCTTCTGTTCATCTCAAGGAGAAGAAAACCCAAAGGACTAGACATTACTTTAACCCACAGGAAGAGAGGAATCCCAGAGGGGCGAGAGAATGAGAATGAGAGAGAGAGAGAGAGAGAGAGAGGTTTTCTCTCACCTGAGATGAATAGAGCAGGTGATGTTTATGTATGATTCTCATTACCTAAAACCCTTGCATTGATGAAGGAGATCGCATGGTCTGTCTGATATGCAGTAGGAAGTGCCTGAAGACCAATCGATCTGTGGAATGAGGCGGGTTCCTGGAGATTGATCTTAAAGGGACAGATCACCCAAAAATGAATATTCTATTGTGCCACTCCAAGCCTGAATGACTTTCTTTGGAGCGTGCATGCTACTCTTTCCATACATGCACAATAAAGTGGAATTGATGTTTTTACGCTTCAAAAAAAAATGCTTTTAAGATTAAAACTCAAGCAAAATGCATAAAATATTCACAAGGATGCATTAAAATGATCAAAATTGACAGTAAAGACATGTACAATGTTACAAAAATGCTCATCTTATGAACTTTCTATTCATCAAACAATCCTAAAAAAAAATGTATTGTTGGTTTCCAGAAAAATATTAAGCAGCTGTTTTAAACACTGATATTAATAAGACATATTTCTTAAACAGCAAATCACTACTAAAATTCATGGCCATTACTCTACTAATATATTTCAATTTAGAAAAAAGTTTTAACTATTTTTGATCAAACAAATTCAGCTTCTTTCAAAATAAATAAATACAAATCTTACAGATTCAAACTTTTGAAGCGTAACGAAACTGTACTATAATGTAAGGTTTTGTGCGAGTCGCACAAAACATTTGATGAGCATTAAAAACGTTCACGCCACATTAAATGTTGTTGTTACGTTATTCATAGCCATTACTGTGTAAATAAAAGGAGGCTTGTTATCGCCGTATGACTGAGCATTGATTTAGTGTGTTCGGATACTAGACCGCTGGAGAGCTCAGGTCATTGAAAAATCTCTCGCTTGGACTATTCCTCCATTTCTCCAGAGGCCTCTCTCGTCCTCTTCTGCCCTGTTCTAACACTCGCCGAACTGAAGCAATTACAAGCCCTGACGGCAAGCCCACATCATATGGAATTGGATTGTATGTAGACGAGCTTTTGGTTGTTTATATGGAAATGCGATTGCCGTGTTGATTAGGGAGCTCCGTCCCTGCCCACGCCCTTCATCGCGGCACCTCGCAGGGGACGCCGCAACCTACAAGACACACAAACGCATCGATGTAATTCACTCAAGAGCCTCATTTTTCATAATGAGCGTGTCTTTATGTGGCCTCTGCTGTTTTCGCACACTGTGAGCAGTAATGACTGCGTATACATTCACAAGCGCGTTTGCCGCAATTAGCCCGACGGCCACTCGGGTGAGGGAGTTCAGGTACTGAAGAGAGCCGGAGTGGGGCAGGTCTACTGGGAGGGAGACGCAGGGAATACGGTGGCACTGGGCATATTGAGAGAGACGCTCAGGAGGGAATTTGGGAGAGGAGTGTGGGACAATCTGTCGCTTGATGACAGATGATGTGATTCACTCAATAGTGTGCTCAGAGAGAAGTACTTTTCTGATAGGGGTTGGGGTTGCACCGACTAGTCGATTATTTCTGTGTTGACTAGTTGATCACATGACTTCAGCGGTGCTTAAGAGGGATGAAAAACATACATAATTGCATAGTTATATAGTATGAACAAACACAAATTAACAATTGCATATTTATTAACATTAACTTCAGTTCATTATTACTTCTTGATTCCTAATGCGGTAATTAATGGTAGGAAATGGAACCTTATTGTAAAGTCCTTTCCAGAAAGTGCACCCTAGTTTATCTGAAATTAGTATATTGTCAGTAAATACAGTATATTTGAACATGAACGTGAATCCAAAAGCCATCTGAGATGTTCTGAGTACATTTACTGTGCTCACACACAGTATACAATTGTCATGAATGAGCTTAGGGGAAAAAAATCGATATATAGTAAAATAATATATTTTGCCCCACAGTTATAATATTCTCAAAGCAAGAATCAATATATTTATTTCAATATTAATTCACATTTTTTGGGAAAAAGGGACCACTATTCTCTAAAAGTCTCTGAAAAGGGGCAACATACTGTGACATTAATTCAACACACAATTATTTCTATTTAATCAAAACCCAAACTCAGAGTGAGCTAGGAATAAAACTGTGTAAAACACTGATGCAGTGCAGATTAATGAGAAATAAAAAGCGAAAAGACTGCAATATATCAGGTTTTTCACATTTACAATGGATGGAAATGAAAGGCTCTTGGCTCACCGAACTTACCAAAAAACAGTAAAAATAGTAATATTGTGAAATATTATTATACTTTAAAATAACTGTTTTCTATTTTAAAATGTAATTTATTTCCTGTGATGGCAAAGCTGAATTACCAGCAGTCATGCTGATGCTGATTTGCTACTCCAGAAATATTTCTTATCATTATCACAGAAACTGTGATTCATTTTTTCCAGGATTGTTTTAATAAATAAAAAGTTTTTTAACATAATAAATGTCTTTATGATCATTTATGATCGATTTAAGTCATTTTTGCTGAATAAAAGTATTCATTTCTTTTATTTTTATTTTTTTAAATCTTGACCCCAAACTTATAAACTACTGTATAAACAAAAATAATCACCATATGATATTATTATGACCTAAATATCAACAAAATATTATATCACTATATGGTCCCTATTGATTCCCACTGCATCACCCTGAAAGAAATCAAATATTGTCCCAAAGGCTGACAGACACTAAAGTGAGCGGGACCAAACTGTTTTTGTATATTATATAATAAGTTTTGCATGTATTTTGCAATACAGACATGCAAGCATCCACTAATTCTGTATTTTGAGTCACTTACAATACATAAGTACAGTACAAAAACAGTGATCAGGCAAATACTGATTTTCTTTTTGGAGAAGGACCAAAAATCCCCAGCTCCGTTCCTCATGTGCTCTGTACAATGCCAAGCACAATTGGCTTCCAATTCTCTGTGTGTATTTACATTGGTGACTACGGAAGAGTAAACAGGTGCTTTGTTAGAGAGTACTAGAGACCTGACGTGTGTTGTACACACACCAACACAGAGCTGTACTTCTCAGCTCAAACATGGGCTCAGCCGTGTCCTCTATCATGCCTGTACCTGTTTACAGAGGAAGACAAGTGTCCCCGCAGCAATCGGCTTGTAGGGAATCCGAGGAGTCCCGGTGTTTGGAGTGCATGCAGGTGTCTAAGAGTTAGGGGGATACACAAATGGATGCATCCTATGCGTTCTTGTTTTACGCATAAACACGCACATGCTTTCAGCTGTGTTTTCCAATAAAGGAAAAGAGGACTTTGCATCATGAGTGGAGGTCAAAGAGGTCATAACATCTAAAACAACTTTACAGCTCTACAACTTCCCCCTGCACTACATGATTTCCTGTCTGTGTGGGCTAACCGCAGGCGGAACTTCCTTTAGATGCGTACTGAGAGAGGAAGACAGGTCAGAGGTCACACAAGCATACTTGTCCGTGCCCCACACACAGCTTGCGATCCAAATGCTTGAACACGTTTGTACAACAATATTTCACTGTTTGTAATGCACAAAGGAAGCAACAGTCACAGAAACATAAACCTTTATGAAGAGGCTGGTGACCTTTCAGTCCAGCCAGGACGTTGTTCACAAATGAGTCACCTAAATACACCTAATACAGGTTCAAAGTGATGGGGGATCTTTAAAGAGAGATGAAATTATGAGATACTCATTTTCTTTAAAAAATACTGTAATTTCCAGAAACTTCCAGAACAAAAAAAAAGTTTTAAAGAGGCTAAACTACAAAAGCGTCTTGTTCTTGGATTTCTGACGCCAGAAATGCAAAATATAAACATATGGCTGCCAATGTTTACACTTCACTCAAGGCTAATCATGGTGAATTATTAAAAAAGGAAGTACAATAAATCCTAAACACTACTAATACTTCCTAAAAACAATAAGAACCAATGAAAAGATAAAGTCTCCAAACCTTGTGCTGTTTCTCGATGTGTGTAGCACCTACGACTCTGACGGATCTCAATGTTAGAAACATATATACAAAAACATGATCATATACTGTAACACTAAAGGTAGGGAAAAATACATTACTGTAGCTATTTCAGGAAAGTAAAAAAAAAACAGATGCTGTGTTCATTGCGTTAATTTATATTATAACACTATATAATGTAATCCTTTTTTTCACATAAAATCTAAAAATAAAATAAATTAACACCTGCAGCCAGTCAGTTCAGCAAAGCACTATTATGCAGCTATTTATATAGTATTAAAGGCATAGCAGCAAAATATAGCCCATTTAATTCTAAAGGTCAGAAAGACAGTGAAAGATAAAAAATGGTCATGTAAAACTATAACAAAAATTATGACTTTTCTATAAGCAGACCTCATGGAAATAATAATAAAATGATCATATAATTTATGATATTAACCCTTTTAAAGACACACAAACATTCCTGTCACTCTCTGAGCCTCAAGCTTGGCTATCTTTCCTGGACAGTGTCAACAGCAAACCCATATGTCATTTAATATGAAGGTCTGCGAAGCATGCACTTGAGTGTATTTGACAGGAAAGTAAAAAAAAAACAATCTGATTTTAGGAGTGTGGCTGTTTCCAGTTGACTGCATCGGCAGCTGAGTAGCTCTGCAGTGACCCGTGTGTGTGTGTGTGTATTTGTGTGTGTATGTGTGTGTGGACAGGGTACAGACTGCCCTCAGAGAAACGGTCATGGGGCAACTCTCAGCTGCCCTGTATTGTTGCTGCAAACACACAAAGCACACAGCCTGGCCCTCCAGCTGGCCCCGTGCCCCCTCCCTGTGGCCCTGTCCTCTCTCTCTCTCTCTCTCTATCTCATTCTTTCTGTCTTTCCGCTTCTCTTGCTCTCCGTTTGTTCTGATAACTGCAACCCTGCTCTCTGCATCATCACTTCACCTCCTTCCACTAAAAAAATGCCTGCTTTCTTTTTGGGAACATACACACGGTGAAGTTTTGAAAGTGAAAATCTCATTTACAGTAAATGCATATAACACAAGTCATTCCCAAAATTGCGATAAGTGACTGAGAAACTAGAAAAAACAATTAGGCCTGATTGGTATAAGCTATTTTCACACAACATTAATAAATAGCAGTCAACATTAGCAGTAGCATATACTGCACATGACCTTTTGCTCTTTCTCCCAATGGTGAAAGTCCGAACTGGGCACTTAGTTTTTTCTTAGAGCGCTACAATTGGCTAATGGCTGTTCTGCCGGACTGGGATGGGGCGCTTCATTGGCTGACTGTTATAGTGTAGCCATGGAAACTACTAGCCCATGATAACCATGATTAGAGGTGTCATGATGACAACAATACGGCACAGAGCGATAATGTGTCTTTGATGAGCACATCGCAGCCATTGTGAAGCTGTAATTGATTTGTTTACCAATACGACAGTCTTTGCTTGTGTCGGCTGACAACAATGGGGTGTCCTTGCACAATAAAAAAAAAAAAAACGGGAAGAAAACGAGTAAAAATAGGAACTGACCTACAAAGGATGTGAAAGAGATGAGTGCTGCTCGTCTTCAGACCACAAACCCATTGGTGAGCACCTGAACCCTGGGGATGAGAAGCAGAGGAAAGGAGAGAGGTTAACAGAAAAAAAAGAAAGAAATTGAAAGATCTAAATTCATTTACCCACCTTCTTGTCTTTCAAAACCTGTACGAACTTTTCTTCTTCTATGAAAAACAAAAGAAGAAATTTTGAAGAATGTCCAAGCTGCTCTTTTCCATACAGTAAAAATGGATGGAGACCACAGATGCATAATTTCAGTCTGTTCTGCATACTAATTTATCAGAATAACTTCATACTATTTTAAATAAGACGGGATAGTATTATGGACCACTTTTTTTACAATATTTCATGGCATTTTTCTTAACAGATACTAGTCTCCTTTCACTCTCTTTGTATGGAAAGCAGTGTGAACTTTCTTTAAACAATCTTCTTTTGTGTTCTATGGAAGAAAGAAATCTCACAGGCTTAAAAAAGCATGACATATGAGTATTTTTAAATTTTCTTGAACTCTCTCTTTAAATATTGAACAGCTATTCAGAAACAGACTGAAATACATCCACAGAGACCCCTTCAACAGGTGGGAAAGGGAAGTGTATGTGCGCACACACACACACACACACGCGTTTGGGGGGGTTGAGTGCATGTGCGTGTGTTCACCTGTGTGTTAAGAGCTCTGTTCTAATCTTTATGGTAATAAACTCTGGCGGCTACTTGGCTGCCGGCACTGCAGATCAGGCTTTAATAGAAAGTAAATGTGTTTGCTGAGAAAGGGGAAGAGTCACTTGAAATGGGACTAATGTATTCCTTATTGAGTTGAGGGTATATGTGTGTGTGTGTATGTGTGTGTGTGTGTTGTCACTGGGTCAAGTGAAGCTGGGTGACGCTTATGAGCCTCTCAACTAGTAGCAATCACACAAACACATACGACTTGTAACCTGACACACAATTTGGGTCATTCAGATTGAACATTTCTATTAATTATTGGTGTTTGCTAAGGCAAGCATCACCAATGTCACTGCTCGTATGTAGCAAAGAGGGTTTTTTTTTTTTTCAAAAACACGCCACGGATACAAATGATACCTCAAACTGTTCTTTGAGGACAGGTGTGCTATTACTTTTGATAAGACTTGACAACCACCCAAAACACCCTACCATTATGGTGACGACTTTCACACGGTCAAACATTTTCAAATTTTCATGGGTCAAATCCAGTCATTGCATAGAAATCTACAAATTTAGGATTTTCGTGAGGGAAAGATTTCCTCACACAGATTTTGCAGGACCAGCGTCTTCAAGTTGGTCACTGTGAACTGTGCTTTATATATCGCTACACTACTGAGCTTTTTGCTTGTGAAATTTCATACTATAACAGTACAGTAAACTTGATACTTTGATTTAAAATGTCTATGAACTCCAGTTTTCAAGATTTTAGATTATGAATCTATTGAGGAAAGTATTTCAGTTTTTAATCCCTTATTACCCTCCAAAAATGTAGATTTTTTTCTATATATAATAATTATTAAATGACCCTGTGGTGTGGCAAATAAAGTTTTAAATATAAAACTACTCACTCGCCTCTCAACGAACACAAGGTCATATAAACCGCTTGCATAATCATTAATATTTTGAGATGTTAACTAGCCATACCCATATTTCAAATTATTTACATGGCACTCAACCAAGAATTTACCATGGCGCATATCCAAAAATCTACAGCAATACCATGGTACCAAATGTCTGCTAGTCACGCTACACTCCTTCACAGTCTCTCTGCCTTTATCTCATAGTCACGTAAACTTCACTCAGACAGACAAACAACATCAACCATGTGCACACAAGATGCTCTCTATTACGCACACTCATGACTCACACAAAGCAAACGTACACTAGACAAAGTGCACAAAGTCTTAACCAGCAAACGGGGCTCCATTCACTCCTGTTTAAAAAGGTCACCATTTTCTCTGGCTAAGCGCCCTGTGTCTATTGATAATTTTATGCATAAACAAATGGCAAATTTGTGCCACATAAATATGTATTAGCAATTAATAATGTCCCGCGTCTGTGGCGATGCCAGGTGCATGCGAAATCAGCACGGGCACTCTGCAGCGCTGGTGCCTTTGTTTTCCTCTAGCTCTCTCAGGGTTGCCACAATAGGCGCACAATAGATGCACAATGGGCACCCGTAACAGGGCACCGTGCCCCTGAGACAACGCCAGGCTCCCTGAATGAAGCCACCATCACCTGGGCAGAGCCAAAACAATGCAGGCATCACCAGACAGCTACGGGGGTATTATTGAATTAGCAGCCGCGTTGTGATTAAGGGTTTAGAGGGGCATTTAGTGGTTTTGCTTTTTAAATAATGATGAATTTGATGACTGAGGCAGCCAGGGATATACCGGATGAACACATACGTGTGTGTGTGTATGTGTGTGTGTTTGACAGAGAGATTGAATATAAAAATACACCGGCGCACGCACACGCACACACACCTGTTCATCAGCAGAAACACCTGGAAGCTGTCTGTCCCATTTTTACCTTGGTGTCACAGAGATCTCTATGTCAGTGAGAGCGGTAACATGCGCGCACACGTTGCTACGCAAATAAACAGATCTGTTTGGCAGGGCAGGATCTTTCGGGACATCACAATGCCATTATTGTCTCACTCAGACAGAGATCAGGGACGAGACGGACAGAAAGCGCAGCTCCTCTGTTCCTCTAGTGTTTAATAGGATCAGATAAACACAATGGCTCTGATAAAGTGCCCGGCTAACATCATACTGAGATTGAGCGAGAGAGAGAGAATTAAAGGGTAGAATGGGGGATTGTGAAAGCATTTGTATCAGACATAGCGGATGACAGGGGGGCTTATTTAGGGAAAGAAGAGGATTACCAGCCGCCAGCCTGCGGTTGTGCTCCGCTTCGACTCTCTATAATCACTGCGATCATAAGACCAGCACAATTCAGCTCTGCTAATAATGCACACACACATCTGCCTATTCATTTCAGCTCTAATGCAATAATAGCCCTGAAACATCTGGTAATGAAACTCGCTGGAATCAAGATGGGCGGATTTGGCGACATCTGTCCCTCCGCTGGCTCCAACCTGTTCTGGGTCTTCAGGCTTAAAGGCAATATGAAATCAATATTGACCTTGTCAAAATTTACTCAATGTACACTGTAAAAAATAAAAGTTGACTTAACTTAAAAAAATTGAGGAAACCCATTGCCTTCAAATTATTAAGTAAATAATCATTTAAAAAAATGAATCAAATGAATGGAAAAGTTCACTTAACTTATTTTTTTTATTATTATGTACTTAATAATTTTAAGGCAACGGGTTTCCTCAATTTTTTTAAGTTAAGTCAACTTTTCACTTTTTACAGTGTACATTTTTGGTCTTATGGTGCACAATTAATCAGCATATCTTATTCTGAAGAAAACTAAATGTATTAGTATTCTTTTAGCGTCGAATATCATAACAAACCCTTAAAAATCTTTTTCTAATGACATCAACTAGGCCATGAAGGTTATTGGATTATGTTAGCATAAAGCATCTTTACCAAAACCATTTACTTTACAAAAAAAGCTGAAAAAAAGTAGGTTGGATTTTTAAAAATATGTTAACAATCTGTGGAATTTTAAAAAACTGCATTACAAATCAAGGGCCAAAGTATTACTTTTTACTTATTTTCTAATTTAAGAATAAAGTTAAGAATATTCTTCCTAAGAATCTTTTTTCTTAAGATAAAACTTAAGTAGAATTTGAATTTTTTTTTGCATTTCAGAGGCAGAGCCATTTTTATTTGCAACAATAAATCATTGAGAAATCATTGAGAAATCATTGTGACCACAAATATACATTTAAAAAGTACATTTGGTCAATTTTGACTAAACAATTCTGGTATGGTACACCTACTTTTGACTTTATCATCACTGAATATCCTGTTTCATTCGAAAACACATCACATTAGAGGAGTAAAGTGGGTTATGCTGATCTAAGCACTGAAATCAACCAAAATTGAGGTACACATACCAAAAAACACACAATGGTTACCAAAAGTTAGACCTTCAGGGTTCAATTACCTGAGCTTCTCCACCCCCTTCCTCTAGAATCCCTTACCAGGTCCGAGGCCGTGAAGGCGACTTCCTGTCCCACTCCCTAGGGTTCATATAGGAGGGGAAAAAGGAATGACACGGTGCCTATGAAAGCGCCATTGTTCACCGAGGTGGTCCCGGTGCTGTGTGAGGGGAGGTGGCTAATCACAAGGCGGGCAACAGCACAGGGGTAAATATTTATCTGCTGGGATGTAAACGACGGATCATGTAATTTAGCAACAGGCTGTTCCTTCCTGCATGGTGATGATGTTTAGTCTTGGGTAGGGGAGGCGAGGGGTGTTAGTCAACCTGCCCATTTCGAACACAGCAGCGTTGATTATCACTGACGCATCTTCACACTTAAAACTGACACTCTTTAAATGTGCAGCTTAAGTTCACTAAACTATAAATATTATTAGGATGTTTTTCACTACACATTATAGGTTTTAAAACCAACTGGTAATACAAGCAGACAGTTTAAGGACGAGCTTGCTGTTTAATGTGTCATGTGGTGGTGTTTAATTCCTACTGCCTTGGTAACTGGTGGGCAAAACCACTTATTATCTCAATCAAAGATAATGTTTCTACATAGAGATATGTACCTACCGGTTACTAATGTCACCATATAAATCATTTTCTGTGAAAAAATATACATAAATTGCAAAATAACTGTATAGTAGACCGCAAAAATGCCACAGTACAGTAAAAACATGCGTGACAATTCTATTACATATAAATAATTTTGTAGATTTTGTACAATAAGTACAATACGGTGTTTCATGTTAAATTTCTATTGTATAGTTATTGTTTTATTTTAGTTTGTTTTATGTTTTATATTATGTAACTGTATTATTGTATTATTTTAGTGATTCATGCTATCCTGATGATGTTTTATCTTTGTGTACATGACCCTGTTCATCGTTTACTGTATATACGAGTTCTTACTATAAACTGTGAACATTCATATATATGATTTTAGCATTAATGAGTTAATAAAACACGCTTTCCATTTACACACACACACACACACTTAAAGGAATAGTTCACCCAAAAATGAACATGTTGTCATGTCGTTCCAAACCTGTATTAGTTTCTTTCTTATTTTGAAAATAAAAATATATATTTTGCTG
>SCHK01440977.1:0-11985 GCA_004124795.1 Poropuntius huangchuchieni
ACACAACACTATTGGACAGTTGCAGAGAAGACTGTGAATGCAACACATTGTAATTTTGACTGCTTTGGTACTGCTTTTTGATATTTTAGCAATAAGCAATAAGATCTGTCTGTTACATTTTTCTTTATATCTGGTTAGATTTGGAGGTAGGTGTGGGATTAGTGAATCAAAATTAAAAAGGAAAATCAATTTAATGCTATATGGAAACTAAAATTAGCATTGTACTTTTTCTGCATTGTTTTATATATGCCAAGTTCTGTCATGATACTCTACATGGTGCAGGCTGATGGGTCATTAATGCGAATTGATGATATTCACAGCGTTAAACTACTTGGCACAAGTTGATTGGTTTATGTTGGATGTTCCTCTGAAACCCTTTACCTTCCCCAGCTCCACCTGTATAGATCTGCTACAGGGTTATTATATATTTGTATGTCTTAAATACTCACAGCAGTGTATCGGAGTATGTATTAGCACTAGCAAGTTTCTGTACTTGCTTTGTGCCAGCAGTAATAATCTACAACAACAGTAATACTGTAACTGGGTATCTGCCCGAATCCGGTTTTTGGAAAGATAAAGGTGGGTACTATGGCAAACGTAAAGGGAATAAATACAAGATATATACGAGAAAAATATATTTCAGTGCTTTCTCTCACAATTATATTGTTGGGCAATTACCCTGTGTATAAATTGAGGGTATCGGGGAGCCGTTATTAATATGCGGCACATTGAAATCACTTACGAATGCGCGTTTGTTTGTTTACTTTCACTTTTGAGATTCGCCATCACACATAGATGTCAATATGTTTTAGATGTCAATATGTTCACATTGTATGTGTCAATATATATCCAAATCTACAAAAAAAATGTGTAAAAGTGGTTATGTACTAATACCAACATATAAAAATAAGACCAGATTCAAACATGGCCTTGTCCCAAATAGCACACTTCATGTGTACTTGTGGTTTTGTGGACTTACAATGGCCACCACGTACATGTCCACAAGACTGCAGGGTGTCATTTCGAACAGAGCCAATTTTTTGCCTCCTTTAAACACAACAACCCACTACAAAGCATTTTGAGCATCTGATTCACCATAAGACATTTGTTTGAGCATATGATTCAGTCAAATCGTCAGTTTGAGCATCTGATTCATCACTTTAGTTGTCACCGTCATGCTTCTGTCCATAACAAAGTTTATAAAAATTGTACGTATAAAAATCATAAACTATACATGTTTCTACGATGAAAATGTCTATTCTGAGCTGTGAAGCTTCTCACACACATTCAAACCAAAGAATTGCATAAAAACACTTGACTCCTCAAATAGCAGCATCTCCGTCCTGCTTCTGTCAGTGGTTATTTTTAGGACTGAAATTCTGATCTCGGCGCAAGTGGCTGTCAGAGTGAGTTGGTCGTGCCAGTTTGAGGGCTCAGCGATCGATCAACACCAATCTGTGAGGAATTTGAGCACGGGGAAACATGCATAAACTCTTCCTCTCGGGCTGCCGCGCGGACGTGAATGAGAAAACGAGAAGACACGGACAGACAGGGTAAATGGGGATGAATGGATGGTGTGTGGCTGCTGTGGGCCTCTGCGGACATTACAGTTAAAGCGTGTCACCGCTGACAGCGTCTCTGAGATAGAATGAGCTCAGGAAAAAAGTTACCTCATTCAGGACAGTCATTAAGCGCTGTCATAGAGATATATGAGGTAGGTGGAGAAAGGGAATGAAGAAGGGAAGAGATGGAGGGGAGGGGGAGGTTTGGAGAATGTTGACCGGGATACTAACAGCACCTCGATAAGCATTCTGTATTCAGTCAAACTGTCTGAAATATAAAGCAATAAGCTTAATTTATTACTGTTTTTCTGGATTTGGAATGGTCAGTAGAGTACATTAATGTCCACCCACTTTTTCAGCAGTGCTGGTTCTGGGAGTGTTTTCTTCCATTCATTTTTCCCATGGGGATTTAAAAAAAGACTGTGTTCAAGGGCTGTAAGCCATGAACCAAGCCAACTAGCCACGAGGAGAATCACAACATTACAAATACATATATTTGAAGCAAAAAAGTACATGAAAATTGAACAAACTGATTTTACTGACTTTTCTGTACAGCATCAAGGGTAATGTAATTTTTCACTATTCCACTAATAAACATGATTTGTTTAAAAAAAAATAAGTTGGATTGATGTAAACATATGCATTCAATAAAAGCATATACAACTGATCAACAACCTTGGCACTCACAACAAGCCTGACTTTAAAAAATTACGAGTTCTTTGTTAAAAATCAGTTTCCCTATGTAGAAAATTCATGGAGATTTTACTTTCGCAACTTGACTGTTGCGGTGTTTTGTTGTGTATGTCTAATTGCACTTTGGCTGTTGTTTGGAAGCAAACTTTTTATGTAGTGTGCTATTTTCATGGCTCTCTTCACAACCACTTCACTTCATGGTCTTTTCATTCTCAGTATCATATTAGCAATCGTGCTATTGGTCGAAATAGCAATAATGCTGTGATCGGCTGTAAATGCGAACAAGGTTACAGTTCCATTGCAATTTGTGTTTATACAGATCAATACACAATTAGTTAAGTAACGTACATTTTAGACACACTATTGCTAATTGATCCTCCAACAAAAATTATTTCAAACAGTCAAAGGAAAATCAACCGTCGTTGTTGTCTCCAAGCAACGCACAGAAATGTTTGGATACTGAGAGAATCAGTGTTCTTGAACGAATTGGTTCAAAGTTAATGAATCAAATGATTCAACCCTGAAGTCACTTAAAGTGACCAATGCCACCTACTCTTCACAGACTGTGATAATGCATCCCATTTCAACAGATTTTTAACATAATTTTACTGGTTTACACTGCTTTGTGAGTGTTTTAATGCAACAGCTGAGCCTAGAGGGAAAAAAAAAATATTGTTCAGTGGTTGCTCTTCCTAACATCAGGAGTGTCACGATAATGTTCAGTTTAGTTCAGTTCCTGTCATGTCTGTTATGAGCTATCATTAGTTACCATGGTTTCTGATTAGTTAATCCTTGTCCAGCTGTTCCTGTTTAGTTTCCTCATTTACCATGTGTGTATTTATACTCCTTATTCAAGTCTCTCCATTGTCGGTGATTAGCTTATGTTATGTGTTGTATTAAATCAGTTTTCTCAGTAAAGTCTGTTTGGAAGTATGCATCTTCATTTGCTGTCTTTATCCCTTGACAACCCGTGACAAGGAAACTCCGGGTCTCACTTTTGTTTTTAATGCCTTTCAGATACTTGACTTAGTTCACACTTTGTAAAGTTGTTGAGATCTCTTCTAAACTTGAGAAGAGACAAATGTGAGAGATCCATAGTCTCTAGCTAGGGAGAAACTCAGTGAGCACAGTGTGTTATGTTATTGAGATCTTGTTTGACACTTTGGAGAAGACAAATATGAGACCCCCAGAGTCTTTAGTTTAGTAAAAATCTTAGCATGGTGTGTGATGTTGTTGAGATGTCTTCTAAACTTTAGAGAAGATAAATGTGAGAGATCCAGAGTTTGTAGCTGAGGAGAAAAGGTGAGCAGAGTGTATGATTATTATGAGATATCTTCTAAACTTTAAATGAGACTATTGTGAGAGTGTAAGAGTTTTTGTCTCAGGAGACAAATGTGAGAAGCAGGAGACTCAAATAAAAGTCTCCATATGATGTTAAAATAACCTTATTTATGTCTATAGGAGAAATATTTGAGATATTTGAAATATTTTTCTTTCCTCTGGGAAGGGGTGACTGTAAATTTGACGTTTCTCTTATCTGACCAACGTGATCAATCTCTCAATATGTTTTCCTCTTTTAAAATGTTAAAATTTCGCTATTATTACCAGCTATGAAGACTTCCCTTCTGAGAACCCCGTAAATGTAAAAAGGGTCCATGCACAAAATAATCCACAGTGGACCCTTTTCACATTGCAGCACATTTCCACAACAATTAATGTTGTAACCTTTTATTTTATTTAATATTTTGATACATTTATACAAGGAAACATGTTTTACAAAATAAATAATTTATAATAAACAACATTCCATAAAAGCCTTGCTGTTGTATCAACTTGCTGTTCTAGCTTAACATTTCTGTGAATGTAAAAGGCCAACTGCATATTTGAGGTTTTCTCTAATTTATAATGACCTGCTTTCCCTCCCATTTTTGTTTTCCCTACACTAGTTCACTTAAATGGTCCTGTAGTGTGACAAATGAAGTACAAATATTTTATAGTCTCAATTAATATGAGCTCATAAAAGCTGTGTGCATAATCATTATAACAGAATTCAGTACTGAATGTAAAGTAGAACCATCTTAATTGACACTCATTGTGAATTCTATTAGAATTATTTGTATTGTTCATTCCTTACCAATGGGAAAATCACAGTAATGCATGATCTTTTATTAATGAGTGATTATTACTAAGAATCTATTAATAAGAACACCTTTACTCCTGATAAATTTACTGTGTCCTATCATATTTTAGAAGCAAAACTATCTTTTAAAAAACAATAGGCTACATTATATGCAAATGTCAAGAAAAAGCTTTCATACTTTACAATTCCGAGCTTTCAAATCATTCAAAGACTCTGTGGATGCAAATGAGACTGTGCTCAGAATGGCATTTTCAGGATTAATCATAATACCCATTTATTAAGCTTATGCCTAAATACCTGCAACAATGTCTAGACAATAACAGTCAAGTCCAACATTAGAAAAGTTACAGGTCATTAGCGAGGCTCCAAATTAATGAGGGGAAATCTCATTTCACTCTTATCCTAATCAGAGCGCCTGCCATGGGAACATACTAACCACACGCTCCATGTCTGCCTCCGAGGGCATTAGCATTACCCTCCACCGCTGCATCTCTCTCTCTTTTTATTTGCACTCATCTCTTTCCCCTTGCTTTCCGTCTCCCTTGTTCCAGCACAGCTCCCCAGTTCTAATTGAAGTAGTTAATTAACTGAAAAAACACATTAACACCTTTCCAGGCCATTAGGAGATGTGAAAGAGGGTGTGTGAGGGAGCGTGCCGAAACACTCGCCCGAAGAGCATCATTTTCCGCTCTCTCTCTCTCTCTTACTCTCTCTTCTGCTCTCTCGTCCTCTCGCTGTCACCGTGGAGACCGTTGAAGGGATGGGGGGCGGCCACAGGTGTGCAGGTGCAAAGCTGTATTCAGTCACTCAGACGCTGTTAATTTGTTTTTGTCTCATCAAAGTGGCCTACAGTCTGGGGAGGACAGAAAAAAATACTTATTGTTCAAAATAAAAAGAAGCATAATTTGAAATGTGTTTTATGTGGCATTTAATGGCAGCCGTTGAAAATACAGATGTGGAATATATAATTTATCTCAGGAAATGATGGTACTAATACATCTCTGAGAGAATAAACAGCAACTGACTAAGACAGCGACTGACTGAAAAAAAAATACATCAGATTATGAATTTATTCATTTGTAGTGATGCTGACCTCAAATGCTTCCACACATGTCTCATTATTACCACAGCAGAATAACAAGCAGTAGGGAAAATCACAAATTATATCTCTATATACATTTATGTACATTACCAACAAATGCTATTTAAAAAACATTCCATATACATTAAATTCATTGCAGTTTTTCATTAAAATAAACAGTGGCATTAAGACCTCAAATACCTTTATTCCTTTTCACAGAAATTATGATTACATAGGCAGGTAATCGACTTATAAAAGGCTTGTTTTCATGTAGTTCCTTATACAATACCTCAGTATGACCTAAAAATACTTTTACTTTAATGCATGATTTGTAAATGAATATATTTGTTCTCAGAATTGCATAAAATAAACTTACAATTCTTTTTTTTTTCAGAATTGACCCTTCTCGTGGAGTTTTTACCAATTTAAGAAATTTGACCAATTATAATGCAAAATCTGCCGAAAAACAAAACAGACAGGAGAGCAGATTAAAGGGATAGTTCACCCAAAAATGAAAATTTGATGTTTATCTGCTTACCCCCAGGGCATTCAAGATCTAGGTGACTTTGTTTGTTCATTAGAACACAAATGGAGATTTTTAACTCAAACCGTTGCAGTCTGTCAGTCATATAATGCATGGCAATGGGAGCTACCGAACAATATTTAAATTGTATTTTTTTTTTGCCTCTGATACACTGCAATGTGTCTATCTGTCAGCAGGCATCATCTTCTTCTCCTTGGTTTCAGGCGGAGTGCAGATATCTCTCAAATGGACCAATTGAGATTGTACATAGAGTCTCAATGGTTCATTTGAGAAATAGGTGGCGGTAATGCACTTCTAAGTCTGCGCTCTGCCTGAAAGCAAAGAGAAGGTGATTACGCCTGCTGACAGAGAGAAACAGTGTATCAGAGATAAAAAAACAAAAACAATATAAATACTGTTCGGTTTCTCACACAAACCGCTCGTTTCGTGTCTTAGGACATCAATGTGTCGTCACGAGCCGCAGGGTTTAATTTGGATTTGTCTGTGCATGTTTTTTTTTCTCATAGATCAAGGTCCCATTGCCATGCATTATATGACTGACAGACTGCAACGGTTTGACTTAAAAATCTCTGTTTGTGTTCTAATGAAGAAAAAAAGTCACTTACATCTTGGATTCCCTGGGGGCAAGCAGATAAACATCAAATTTTCATTTTTGGGTGAACTATCCCTTTAACGTTGGTTGACTTGAACTTGAAAAATGGTGTGTATTGACATCTTTCCGCATTAAAACAAGATATCTTCTGATCTTCATTTATGCTTATTTTGTTTAGATGTTTGGTTCATGTGCCACTTGAACTGAGGCGCTACAGTGATCTGTCTCGACACATTAAGAGTCACAGTAATTAATCGTAAAAAAACAGTAATTATAAATATTACCCCAAAAATGTGTTCACCATGTCCTTTCTTTCATGGGATACAAGATGCAGAACAGTCATGCTGCTTTTTTTTTTTTTTTTTTTTTTTAAAGAAAGAAATTGAATGTTGACCAGGCTGTCAAGCTCCTCATATGACAAACAGCACCATAAAATTATCATAAAAATAGACTGTATTACTCATGCACTACATAGCTTTGTGTTAGGAGCAGACTGAGATTTAAGTCATTATTCACTGGTAATCTTCCCTTCACCACAGCTCTCAAATCTTTTTCATGTTTCTGTAGGCTGTATTCATACATGCCAGGATTAATGTCAATGTTTGGTTTTCACGTCTCACAACCATTAATGATGCACCATATACGATTGAGCACATATTTAAATTGCACAAATGAAACTTTCTATGAATACTTCCATTTCATTCCATTTCTCTGACTTCAGAAGACTCGTTATATAATGTAGACTATACTATTATGGTTCTTTTATGCTGCTTTTTTTTTGTTTTGTTTGACAGCCTCTGGTTACCTTCCACCTTCTCTATATGTAAAAGAGCTGTTTGAACCTCCTGCCAAACATCTGCTTGTGTTTTTGAAGTAATAAAATCATACAGCTTTGTAGTGACATAAAGGTAAATAAATGACATCGATAATTTTCACTTTTGGTCAGCTAACTCCTTACAGCTTCGGTAGAATGAAATCGCTATAAAATGTTCCTCTGGGAAGACCAGTGAGCCCTGCAGCTGCATGAAAGGAGGTAGGATCTTGACAGAGATAGAGACAGTTGCTGGTTGTCAGGAAAGATAGAGGAAGCACACACACACACATTTAGACCAAGAACTGTCGGCTACTGTTAATGGCAGAGATAAAGAAACAGATTCTCATCAGCCCGGCATCCATAAACGGCTCTGTCGGACCGGGGCAGAGAGCACGGTAGCATTAGAATGCACTGCTTGTTTGGTGCACAGCCCAGTACCAGCTCACCAGTGGAACCGATGGGCAGTGACATCCTCACATCCACACACAGTCATTCACTTATCAACCCCCTCCTCGTCCTCCCCTCGGCCTCGGCTTAAACAGACCAGCCTTTCTCACAACCTTCACACAATGGTCTGAGTGTACCAAACCCAGCGGAGAGACTCAGAGTGTGTGTGAAACAGAAAGACATAAATGCAGATTTGGGTGTGCGTCTTGCAAACAAAACAAAGAAAGGCCTTTCACTTCGTTCCTGGCCTCTTTGAAATGCCTGGCATGATTTGGATGAGTCTTTTCTCATTTTACGTGGCCAAATTCACATTGTAAACCTTTGCTCCTCCTTGTCGTGATGGCCCATAAGAATAATCAATAATAAGAATCATTTTCTCCTACATGAGATTAAACTGAGAGCAACTACAGACTCGTTCTTCTCCACTTTTTTTTTCTTTCTTTCTAAGAGCCCAGTAATTTCATGTTTCCCCAAGAATAGATCTCATTACAGTAATATCACAAACTTTTGCCTGGATCCCAAAATTGTATCTGAAATACCCTATATGGCATATTAAAAATATAAATATATTATGAAATACATTTTAAATATATTTCAAAACTGCTAAAATCTTTTAAAATACATTTATGTATTTTTTTTTAAATATTAAAATATATATAAAATATATTAAAATATTTCCTACCAAATATATTTTTGTCCATTAAATCAATCAATCAATCAAAATTAAAGCATTCAAAAAAAAAAATCACTCTACATATTTCAGTCCAAGAAAAAATATTCACGTCACATTTCAAGAAAAAGTTTTTGTTGGCTATAGCTTGTGTTAACATTTGAGTAAGAAACAAATAACGAATAAAGCCTAACAACTGTAGGCTTACTATAAGATTGCATGTATTAACTTGAAATCCACATTCATTTTATGTTTATATACTCATACTTTGTCACCTGCCTTATTTGATTATTTTTTATTTCTTCTAAAGATTTTAAGGAGAAACATCTGAGACAAAGTTAAAATTGACATTAAATATAACTGAGAACTCTAATAAGATTTATAAAATAGCAGCATCTGAGCAGTAAGGTTTTTTTTTTCTTTTTTCTTTCTTTCTGTCAGCTACAATATTAGAGCTCCTATTTCTTAGACATTTATTCTGAGATTTAAGAAGAAAAAAAAAATTGTACATATATCTCCTGTGGCATTTTAGGAGAGATTTCAACAATGTCTCAAACTTGCTGAGATTTGCCAGCCTTTGAATTAAAGGTCAGCGATTTCATACCCAAAGATATCTCATCAAATTATCCTTAAAAAAAAAAGCTAATATCTGAGACTAAGCTGATACTTCTATTAATTGTACCTTTGGATGGATATAATGGTATCAGTCTTTTCAGAAAATCCTACCTTTAAACATCACATCTAAACAACAGCAAACAGCGTTTTGTTTGATTGACTGCTTTCCACGTCAGTCAGCCAATTAGTCAGACCTTTACTGCCTAAGTAGGCTTGGCCACAATAGGCTGCAAAGTGGACCAGACTACATGCCGATAGTCAAAATCCGCCTACCACATTCTTTGATACAATTTGAGCAAGTGTCCTCCCAGCAGGCACTTTGAGGGGTCAACATAGTCCTATCTATGTGAGGGGGACGGGGCACTAATGCAATGGTATCACCCACTGCAGCGAGCGCATGACTTTCATGCCGTGGGTCTCGGTGGGAGGGGTGGGCATTGTTCTCTCATTCATCGAACAATAGCGAATTTTCAGATGCCCATACGATCCCAAAGGAAGAGATCAGAACAGAGCTCGGACTGTGCTGCTGAATAAGCTGAGCAAGCTCATGAGACTAAACAATGTCGTAACAAAGAGCAGGGTGCTTCCTACCTCTTTTCCTCTTTTGTCTCCTGCTTTGTATTCCTCTCTTTCACTTCGGCATTCCAAAATCTGGATCAAAATGCGGATTTCCACAAGCCAGTTCCATAATGAGAATGTTCTGTTAATTTAGTCGTCCTATTGCATCTCCAGTCTCTCTCTCTCTGACATGATAGAAACCCCCCTCCACAATTTCCCACTTTTAGGAGTCTAATCCCTCAGACACACAGCATGTGTAGCATCTCGATCGTTACACAAACCTTTAAAACGGTTACTCTGTGTTTTGCACAGCCGGGGCTTCAGGCCCATTTAAAGAAAACAGGGAAATCAATATTTCTTATTAGGATTCCCTGCTGATGTGCCTGAGGCGCTCTGTTCTTTCAACTTTTCCTTTCTATTTTCTATTCTCTTGCTCACTCTTTTTTTCCCAATGCTCTTTTTCTCTTGTGTCAGTGATGGAAATATTTATGTATCTTTGCATAATTTCTATTTTAATGCTTCCCAAATATTGACATGGAAATAGTTGTTGCATGGATTCCAGTGTTATACTCGTGTGTGCCGAAGCTGGATAAAGTGCGGTCAGTCTGTATTTGAAGCAATGCCGTGTGGCTGAATACAAATCTTCCATTTAAATAAAAATCCGACTTGCTTCAGGTCTTCCTCATTTTGATTCCCATCATGTTAAGTGTGCATAATTAAGTCCTGAAAGCCGTAAGTTGGCCTAGATGGAATCTACAGTCTACTTTTCTTCATATCTTCCTAGAATAAAAAAATAATAAAATAAAATAAAATAAAATAAAACAAAATAAAATAAAATAAAGGCAATTAAATATTTTAGAGCTAAGCAAGATTTACAAGCATTTTCATTTTCATGTTTTACTTTTAATTTTTCTAGGCATGGAAATAACATCTAATTAAAAATTCACACCATCACTTCTCAGTTGATGAACAATAAAAACATTTACATGCAGCCAATTTGAATCTACCCGACTTTGAAAGACCTTTTAAAGTGGTAAACGAGAAAAGCTATACCACATACTTATAATAAACAGAACATTATTGTCTTTTTGTGTGACGCT
This sequence comes from Poropuntius huangchuchieni, assembly GCA_004124795.1. Taxonomy (NCBI): domain Eukaryota; kingdom Metazoa; phylum Chordata; class Actinopteri; order Cypriniformes; family Cyprinidae; genus Poropuntius; species Poropuntius huangchuchieni. Next base: position 10,817 of record SCHK01440977.1, read on the forward strand.
AATAAAGTCATCTTCACAGTTATACTTCTTGGTGCAAATAGGTTTTATCTAGACTTTAAAAATGTAAGAATTTTTATAATTCAATGAGAATAAGTCCATGATGCAGCTATAATGATAATGACACAGCAATGATATCGTTGCAATCACTTTTTTCCCCAGTTGATAAAAAAATTAACACATTGACAGCCAATCAAAATAAAATGTTCAAGCATATAAAGTGGCAGATGACAAAACGGCAATGTGCACTTGTAATAAACAGAGTGTTACCATCTGTTGGTGTGGATGCTAATATAGTTATTGTTATAATTATTAATCTCCTGTAATTATACTTGCTCAGATTCAGTGATGACCTGCATAAGCCTTAACTTCAGTGTTAAGTTCAGTGTGTTCTTAATAATGTTTGTCTTTGTTTTTGTTTTGTTTTTCATAATTTTATTGTACCTGTCTATTGCAACTGTCACATTTGACCTCAGTGAGAAGTAAAGATGACAATACCACAGTGGAGACGCAGTGGGAAATCAAAGGCACAGACCCTCCAGCAGGAAGAACGGCTGTATTCACATTAAGTACCTTTAAATGGGAAGCAGTGGTGACAGAGGCAGTGTCCATGCCAGGGATAATTGGCCTGTTTCTTTTGTTTCCCCACAGGTCTCTCTCTGTCCCTCCTTCTCTCTCTCTATTTACTTAGTAAAAGAAAACTGTTTACTGGCGACAGTGGAGGGGGCCGGTGGAAGACGATTTGGGGGGTTTTCATTGTGATTGATTGAGAGGGCCATGGGAAAGGGCCATTGGGAGAATATGCAAGTTTCACGGCCGTCCGTTTCAGTGCCTGCTTTTAAGGCCGAACTGATATAAAGGCTAGCCAGAAGTGGCCAGGCAAAGGCACTCAGGGCTATTACTTTGACAGAAGATGAGGCAATCACACATGATGAATAAACGTCCATTGATTAATACTGTTATTGTGTTATTTCTATTGCATATTATGCCTAGGATGTAACTGAAACCTGTGAAAGCTTCAGACATACTTTTAGTCTGCATAGGAATGTTTAATTAAAAATAAAATATTTAAAACTCATTCTCCCATCCCATACCATACTACTTTCTTTACTTCTGTGATCTTGAGCAAGAAACACAGCCACAGCCATATCACCCTGCAGCCCAAGACCGGT
>SCHK01440978.1:0-12906 GCA_004124795.1 Poropuntius huangchuchieni
TGCCGCTATGATTACGAGCCACTTTTTTTAGAGTGTAGATACAGTAGACTCGAAGTATGAAAGTATGTTTTGAACCCTTTAATTTCAAAGACAGTTTGACAATGAACAATTTAAGAATGAATTCACTTATAAATTGGAGTACCGTGGTTCACATGTCTTTATTAATAGGCTACTTATGAGTCCTCAAAAAAGCAATTGAATGGAGATTATGTAACAGGGTTTGTGGCTTTATTAAAACAGTAGTGAAACATGGTTCAACCATAATCATAAAATCATTGAACACCAGCCTCTAGAACAATGATATGAATTAATCAGTTCCTTCCGTTGTGTGATTTTGAAGGAAATGGCTTGCCAAAACATTAGCTGCAAGTCTAAACAAACCGTTTGGACTGGGACAAAAAACCTGTGATTAGGTGATAATAGTGTTTGCAGAAATTCCTGCTGGCACATCAGAGAAAGCTTTGCTTGCTTTCCTGTCTGGTAAGGATGTCTGTTAGGTTAAAATTGTTTAATTTTGCTGAAGGCAAGAGCAATTGTTGTACACATGCCCAATCATTGGACATAAATGGTATGCGAACATGATACACAGCAAATTGAGTTTTTGATATGAACTTTGGAGAGAGCCCGTATATGGAGTTTTGATCAGTATAATGTTTTCCCAAAAAAGAGACATTTTTATTGTAGGCTAGATGTGTCAGATAGCACTGTACAACCAAAATAGTCACTCTATACGTACGGCACTTATACTGTATGATATGAAAGCATGTTTCTGACACGTAAAATATATGTTTCTGACACATAATATATATATATATATCTTACTTGTCAGAAACATGCTTTCATATTATACAGTGTAAGTGCCTTAAGTATAGAGTGAGTATTTTGTTTGTTCAGTGCTATCTGACACATCTAGCCTACAATAAAAATGTCTCTTTTTCGGGTAATCATTATACTGATCAAAACTCCATATACGGGCTCTCTCCAAAGCTCATAAATTGTTCATTAATTGTAACTTCTCTCACAATTTGGACCTTTTTTTTTTTTTTTTTTTTGGGTTTACATCTCGTAATTTTGACTTTTTTCTCTGAATTTTGAGTTTGCTTTTTGCAATTCTGTTTGTTAAGTAAATGTAATTGGCGTTTATTTTAAATTTATTTTAAATTCTGACTTTTGTTCTCACAATTGTGAGTTAATATCTCACAGTATTAAACACATACATTGTTTAATACACACCTTTCTGAAATTCTTAACTCTGATCTCGTTGGTGCGATTTTTCTAACAAAGTCTCACGGCAATTCGTACGTATTTTACGAGTTGGCTAATTCGTACAAATTTGTACGACCTCACTCGTACGATTTTGTACGATTCGAGTGATGAGTACGTTTAGGGGCGGGGTTAGGTGTACGTCATTTGTACAAATTCGTACAAACTGTGCAACTCGTAAAATACATACGATTTAGCAAAAATCTTATCAATTTGTACGAGTGAGGTCATACGAATTCGTACGTATTAGCCACCTCGTAAAATATGTCCGAATTGCCGTGAGATCAGGCTGATATTTCCTAATTGTTCTCTGTTGTCAATGGTAACACTGTTTATCCACTCATCCAGATAAACAAACGGCATTGATGTCTCTATTGTGCGGAAACTAATGGATAATATGAAGGTTAGATTATACAATTCAAATCAATGTTCATGTCCACTGCGACAATACAGTCATCAGCTTAGCGTTGGCGGGTTTATTTCACGCATGTTTCCAACTGGCACTCCAAACTGGCATTTTTATATCTTGTATTCCGTGACGATCCTATTTGATTGCAGTGCTTGACAGAAAGAGAACGCTATTTTCTGCATCTCGTGATGACAACTCCTGAAACGAACAACAGACATGCATACAATAGACCAGAAGTTCAATCATGAACGTGTCTTAAGCATACAAGCCTGTCACCTACCAACTGTTCCGTGTTTGTCTAATCAATGAATATTGCCACAGGCCACATTTGCATTATTTATCATGGCATATTTGAATAATGACATCTATTTCACACTAAATATATCAGGAAACAAAGAGAAAACGTTTAAACATTGCTGTAGCGTGACGCTCCTATTCTCACACTTTGTTTATATTTTGCAAAAATAGATTGTGTGGGGTTGTTATGCAAGTCATATGCAGGCCATATGCTACCCAGATTAAAAAATGCTTCATAGCATAGCCTGTTTTATTATTGACCCATTTATTGTAGCATGGCAACTTACTGTATGCTTTCATTCTGATGAAAACAACATTCTTAAGTTGACTGTAAATCCCACCAAGTCAGGTGTTTGGGTAGATATAAAAAAAAAAAAAAATGCATTACATTACATTACAGTAATGAGAGCTTAAACAAGTGCAATGCCCTTCTGGTCAAATGCAATTATATAGTTTTAGTAAAACACTGACTTAAATTATAGTTGGATGCAGTTGATTCATGCCAAGCGTGGCGTTTATGAAAAACAACAAAACTCCCCTAAATCTTACATAGAACTTATTTTTGTAAAGGCAACAGCTCATATTGTTTCTCCATTATAAAACGTACTCAGACTACCTTTGATTGGGATTGGTTTTCTTTTTTTCCACCCCCTTATTTTCATTGCATCCCTTTTTTTTAACTGCGCAAAGAATGTTCTAGCAGATCCGTGTAATTGAGAGATTGTTTAGTTGTCCCCAGAAAAGACAATACTGTGTCCACATTTTCCATTATCATTCCTCAGAAAGAACACCAGCATATGTTTTTTATATGCTTTAACGACTTTGAGGAATGTGAAAGCAGTTAAATGCAAATAATGAGAATACTGCAAATTTCATTTTCATGCAACTTTCTAAATATGATTATGGCCATCCAAAAAAAGTTATACTTCTGTTTTATAGATAACTAGTAGTAATTATTATGGTTAGATTGACTCTGTTAGATGAAGATCATAGTTCATCTTTAAATATAAAATAGAACAAAAAGTGTCAGTGTGTCAACCTTACTTACAATGAAAGTTGTTTAATGTATTCATCATTTGTTGTATAAATTTATGGTAACACTATATTTTAAGGTGTCCTTGTTACAATGTTACAAGCCCTAATCTTAACCCTAACCCTATAGTTAATTAATATTAGTCAGTACTTAAATGTATAATTATGCTGTAACAAAGACACCTTAAAATAAAGTGTAACTACATTAACTTTTTACTTTAAGTTTTCTTTTTACTTTACTATGTTTCTATAGTAATAACTGGTTGAATTGTCTGTTACTAGGCATAGATATAGATCTAAAGTGCTGTGTACTGATGTTTCAGTGTTTTGGCAAGTTTAAAATTTCCTCTCTTGTGTTGATTATCTCCAGAGATCTCTCAGCTCCGATTGTAATTGCAAGCCAGGACTTGATTGGCTCTTCAGCTGCTGGCTTTGGGCCAGCAGACTTTCTCCATATAATAGAGGGAAGCAGGACGATAGCTTCTAAAAGAGAGAGTGCAGACAACAACTCTTGGTGGTGGACTAACTGTGCAATCCTAAAGTGAACAGATCAGAAAATGTGTAAAGGATTAGCTGCCCTGCCCCAGACATGTCTGGAAAGGTAAGATCTTCAAAGCATCTTAGCATCATGGATTAACTTAAAATTTACCCCATGATATGTTAGCTACAGTAGATAAGTCGGTTGGCAGCCTCCTTTGGGAATCAGTGCTTTGTTCTGGAGCAGCTGGGAATTCTCAAAATACCGATTTGAGAAAGTCTGTATGGTGTTTTGAATGAGGTTTAGGTAGTGAGTATTGATCGTTGTATATAGAAAGACTTTATTCATTATATGGCCTCAGAGTTGTCTTTTGGTTAAACATTTTTATTTATCCAACTGAAGGATTTTATCTGTTATAATGTAACAGATAAATGTATTGCATTGTGCATTGTTAGTGTATCTTATTTTCCACTTAGACACCTTTCAATTTTTTTTTTTTCTCGGAAAACATCAAGGTTCCTCAGTATTACCAAAAACCAGAACACCCTTAATATTGTTTAGCTCTCTGTTCATAACAATATTTGAAGCAGAATTCCTGAGAACAGAATTTAAGTATAGCAATGAGGACATTTATTATGACTGTTGAGCCATTTTCTGATCAAACAATTGTGCTATTGGCTCACTCGTTGTGTATGTTTATCACTGTTCTTGGCTTTGGTCTTAATGCTTGGCCCAGGGCCTGGAGTACTTCTGAAAAGTGTATTTTTACATCAGAAAGACAGTTTTAAGATGTCAACATGAGGTGGTTTATATTGTTGCATTATATAATTGAACCATAAAATCGTAATTTTAATATATGGGCTTTTAAGCTGAGAAATGTGTGCATTGACGTCAGTATTTTTGGAGCAGTAATCTGTCTATGGCAGCAAGATGTTCATGAAACCTCAACAAATCACCAAGTTTGTTGACGTCACTGTCATCTGGGAGGAATATGTATTATGTGTAAAAAAAAGTACTAAAGGACATAGCATCTGTTTTAACTCTGCAAAGAGTGTGAAATAGTTCTGAATAGGTGTGAATTGAACACCTTCAGCGTGTGTTGTTTTATTGTCTCGTCTGTCAAAATGTGTTTATTACTGTACTGATGACAGATGTACAGGTCAATAATAAAAGCTTACTATAGCTGGAGTGCAAAAGGATAAAAAGACTAAACTAAACAAATGATCATTCTCTGAAAAACGAGAAAAGAAAATAGATGACGCTAGGCTGATATTATATAATCTGTTGACAGGTATGTTGTACATTTTGTAAATATCCTCGACATTTGTTTTGAAATTCAATTCATACATAACACGGATCATTTATTAGTGTACGTTAAAAGCGCTAATGGACATCTGTATGGATTTGTGTTTGTGCTGTTTTCAGGGCTAAGGAGATCAAGACTAAATTGGGAACTCTGCTTCAGAAGCCAGAGAATTCCATCGACCTTATTATCCCCTACCAAGAAAAGCCTGAGAAGAAACCAGAGAAGCTTCAGAAGTGAGTTCCTGTTGGCTCCGTTAATTTTCCCTCTGACGTTTTTGCTTCCTCTCTCTTTTTCTTTTCCTTACTGATGAGGACTTCAGCTCTGCATGTGTCTCCTCACATACTTCACATGACCATTTAGACCAAAAAGTCGAAGTATACAAAAAGCTCCCTAAAAAGGGATAGTTCACCCAAAAATGAAAATTCTGTCATCATTTACTCACCCTCAAGTAGTTCCAAACCTGTGTGAATTTCTTTGTTCTGCCGAACACAAAGGAAGATATTTTGAAGAAAGTTTGTGTTTTGTCACCATTGACTTCCATAAAAAATTCTATGGAAGTCAATGGTGACAAAACACAGCCTGGTTACAAACTTTCTTCAAAATATCTTCCTTACATATATATTTTTTAAGTTTCAAAATAGAGCTGAACTGACCTTTCCAAAATGTTCTGTTTGCACTTAAAGGTGAAAATCTCAGGATTAGTGTTTTGTGTTTTCAGGTGGAAACTGTCCACCCAAAACAGTGGGAATCATCTCAGGATGTTTGTTTGGTGTTTTCAGGTGGAAATCATTCAAGTGAAATAGTGGAAATCATCCATCATGATGTTTAAAAGAGGATGGTTTGATGTTTTTAAATAGCTATGAGATGCTTTCCACCTTTAAGTGCAAACAGCACATTTTGGAAGCTCGATTTAGCTCTGTTTTAAAGTGTGTCTCCAAATTGGTAATTAATGGTGCTTACTGGACAAAGAGGTAAATCCAAGGTGCTCATGTTGTCAGGATAAAACCTTTATTCCACAGGCCACTGAGTCATTTTTCAAGCACATTTTGACTAACAAGCCTTCTTCAGGGTGCATTGCTTGTCCCTGCAATATATTTTATGTCTTTGTAGTTAAATGCTGCTGTTCACCAAAAAGTGGGCTTTAAAGAATCTAAATCACTAATTACCCCCATCAATTAGCAGCTGTACTTTACTAGAAAATTAATTAATCTTATTTGGAAAGCTGCAGCAAAGTAAAAAGTTCAGTGTGAATTCATAAGACAGCATGAGAATAGAGCACAATAACTACCTATTCATCTAATAATGCCCATAATTAGACATATTATCAGACGTCACTAAAAGGTGGATGTGTGGAGAAAAGGCTGAACAGTATGAGCAAGCGAGTCAGAGAGAAAAAACTGAGGAAGGCCATGTTAGTACATCCTGTAATGGAAAACTGCAAGAGTCTGTTTATAATGAAAATTGTGTCCAAATTGACCGTAAAAACATTTGCAGACCACTTTAGCTCCCTTTTACTTGCGTAATGCCTTATGCAAGTGTTGTTAATAGGGTTGTATTTTTTCAGGCAGAATAAAAAAAAAAAACTAAATGAAATATCCCAATCACAAGATGAGACATGTGCATAGAAAACACAGTTATAGTAATCAAGTTAGGCCGAACGACTTGGATAATACCTATTTATAAAAGAGATGTGGAAATAACTTTTTTGGTTATACTGAACAGTAAGTGCACATATTGTTTTCTGTGTAAGTATCATATTTCTGGACCATGTGTTGGCCATATACAAAGGGTAATACAACTAAGAAAAGAAATGTGCTTGTTTTTTTCAGACCCACACCTGAAGAAGCAGCCCAATGGCGCGAGTCCCTTGATAAGGTCCTTTCCAACAGCTGTAAGTATGATGTTTATCTTAACAAACATTCTGTTGCATTTTGCATCTTAAAAGTTCTCCCAGGCATAACCAAACATTGGAAGGTTTAGTTTATCAATCAAGTATGTAAAACACATTTTAAAACCTGTTTATATTTGTCATTTTAGAACCTCTGGAAGTCTATTAGTTGCACTGATGCACTTGATTTGGTATGTGTAAACAGCTTGTGCTTGAAAAGACACATTAACCTTTAAAAGCTACAAATCTACGAGAATGTTCCTAACAGTGCTGTATATCTATAAAAAGGAAGATTCAGACTCTGAGTTACATGCATACATAAACAAATATTTTCTAAATGACTTACAGACTTCTAATGATTTCATGTAGATCTAATTATAATTACTAAAAACTTTTAAAAGAAAACGTTTTGCTTCATTTATTGTTTTTCTAATTGAGGATGTCCTCATGATGTTATTTTTTTTTTAGTTTTTGTTTATTCTAGGAACATTTATAGAAAGTATAGAAGTACAGAAATGCACACAGTTAATTCTTTGACAATCCTTATTGAAATTAAAGCTACACTACATAAGTTTGGTCTCTCTAATGCCACTTGTAGTTGAAACAAAAATTGCAAGGGTGTCATTGCTCTTCTCTTCATAGATATATCTCATGCAAGATTGCAAGAAAAATCTATAAGATATATTCAAATAATTTGCTGCCATAGTTGCCAGACCATGCAAAAATAAATAAGGTAAACCTGAAACAGAACCAAAGATAACAAGCAAAGTCCGCAGCACAACAATAAGGATAACAGAAGAATAACTTTAAAGAGTTTGAGCATTCAAGCAGCAGACAGCAAGAATGTTATCATCTGTTGTTGTAAACAATAAATTTATCATTATAGTTATCATTCTTGGTGTAAATGGGCCTTTGCTTTGTGAATATGCATAAGTACAGAACGTAGTCTGTAGTTCTGTAGTCCAGCTTTAAAGTGTATTCAGAAGTAAATGATTAAACTCTTCTTTATCATTGTAAAACCCATTTTGTGATTCGTTGTTGGTTATTTACAAAAAACAAACACAAGCAAAGCTATAAAAAAAACAAAATGTCAAAAATGATTCTTTGTCTGCACGGAAGGGCTGAATTAGTCAATAACAGTTGGGAAAACAAATCTTTGTTATTCATTCATTTATTTGTTTCAAGGCCAGTTTGTTATGTTTAATTATAACAATTTGCCTTGGAAAATTTTATTTCAGAGTGGATTGTTTGCAGAGTAGCCTAATCAGTCCGTATTTTTTATATATATAAATATAAGAGCATTTCTTTTGTGTTGACACCTCTATTATGTGCTTTGAAGTGGATTTAGCCCTAATGCTGCCTGTTTTTTACCACTGTTTGTTAAAATCATTCCCACACAAACAATTGCAAGTCTTAAAATAAATCTGCATTGAATAGTGAATAATTACATTGATTGATCCACAGAGGTGAATCATGTAGCACTTGAATTCCACATGCTGTTATACAACATGGATTCGTGAGGGATTGCATTAAGAGCTGTGTGTCCTAGGCGTGCACGGAGGTAATGTTTAGATAAGGATGTTAAGAGCTGGTGGGACCGGGGGCTCCGGTGGCAGCGTGTCGCCAACACATTAGCACGAAAAGAACACACAGAGCTGTACTCACTCTAATAGCTTTTCCACATTTTTAATTCCATAGATGGCCTGGCCACCTTCAAGAGCTTCCTCAGATCTGAGTTCAGTGAGGAGAATATTGAATTCTGGGAGGCTTGTGAGGACTTCAAGAAGACTAAGTCCCCCCTGAAAATGGCCATCAAAGCTAAGAAGATTTATGAGGACTTCATTCAGACCGGTGGGCCCAAAGAGGTTTGTTTGTTTTGCCATTGATTTTTTTTTTTCATGGTAATCACACTTAGATTTACAGTTTAGATAAAAGGCACAGTGCTGCAGAGGTAAAAGGAAGCAGTTCTCCATCAAACCCGTTATTCATCTCCTGTGAAAATATGTTTCATATCAGCTGTTAAGATTAGTGTATAGACGCTGAGGCCAATGTTCTCCCCCCTAAATGTCCCCAAGGAGATATAAAAAAAAAAACTTGAAAATGATGGAGTATCTGTAAATTGTTGTTGTTGTTTTTTTTTCTTAGTTAAATGAACTTTGATTAAAATAAATTGACCCTCGGGACGCTGAGAAAGGTTATTAGAGCTCTACATTACCATAGATTTCCACTGAGGTATCGTTCCTTCAATTTATTTTTTTAGGTCAACATAAGCTTCTATATAACATTATAGGCATGTTGTTTTAACTACATGATTGCTAGTTACTTATATTTTATATTTCAGCACTATAAGCTGGATGTAAACTAATGAAGATAGTAGTTTTCCATTTGAGTATATGCCAGGTCATTTCATAGAAATTTTCTAATAGCCAAAAGGTTGTAGGTTCTAACCCTGTGCCAATAAAACCCACTTTTAAACCAACGCTGTTCTTAAAGCTTAAAAAATAATGTAGTAAACAATCATGTTACATAAAAAAAATGTTGTATCAGGATGTTTGCACAACCATGTGCTAAGGTTTAAAGTATAGTTATGTAACAGCCATTAGAGAACACACACATGCAATCTTTGATAAATGTAACAATAACCATTTGTTTCTTAGTGACCGTAATGATTTTTTAAATCAATGAAATGCAAACAGTATCTCGTTGCCTTTTTAAATATATCTTTATCTAATTCTGTGACAGTTTCCGCATCAGTATTTGTAGTTATGTAGGGTTTTTTTTTAGCTCTGTTCATTCAATATTATGATTAAACACTTTGTATTGTGCTTATTACAATAAAACAAAACATACCGTAATCTAAATACATTTAAATATAAAACAGTAATAATAAAAACATGGAAAAAACAAATGGAAAAAGTCATGCACACCTTTGCTGCTTGCAAAAATGTAATGAATAGCACACGTCAAAGACTTCTGAGACATTTTTCTATATCAGGTTATGTAAGGAAATTGAAATGGTCATGATTATGTTTAGGAAAAAAAGAAACAAGAGCGATTCTGCCCTGTATTCATTAAAACTGCAGGAAATCAGTCAAAAGTTGAAATAATGTGTTTCTTACTCATTATTTTTGTTCAATTTGAAGCATTTTGTGACTGAGCTCCTTATCACCAATATCATGCTTTTAGGTGAACATCGACCACTTCACCAAAGATGTGACTCTGAGGAACCTGGTGGATCTTTCTCCCTCCACCTTCGAGCTGGCTCAGAGCCGGATCTACACCCTGATGGAGAAAGACTCCTTCGGTCGGTTCATGCGGTCTGAGCAGTACCAGGAACTCCTCAAGTAAACCGACTTGTCCAGCTGCAGGGAGACTCATTCATTTGGTCACAAATTTACTCAAAGTCTTTAATATACACTTTTTGACACATTTCTAAAGCTCATTAAACGATACCACAGTTGGTGAAAGTGGAAACCATCGGGCACGGTTGCAATGTCTCCCTGCAGCTGACTGATCTGGCCCACTGCTAACAAGAACATCTTAACATAACGTGATTCTTGCCCAGTGCTCTGAATGTCAAAGTCAAGAACTTCAATAAAAGAAGTTGATTAGGGTTTAAGACACAGTATTGCTCCTCATAAAAGTGTGATTTGTCATTAGCAAACATTTAATTTGTACAAGTGCAAAATGCCAAGGATTTGAAGCTCCTCTTAAAATCTTGTATATATGTCCTATTAATTGGAGTCACACTCTTTTCTGACCCCTGTAGACTAAATAAAGACTAAAACTGATCCCACTTGTAATTTATGGCTTTTCGGATAAGTGCAGAAGTGGTTCATGTACTTTTGATGAGGACGCCTAAGCAGCATGTTCATCAAGGGGAAAATACTAGGGAACGGGAACGGGAGAGTGTGGGCTTTTTCTTGGAAATGTCTGTTAACATTAAAATGCAAAAAACTGGTAAACCAATGAAAACACTGGGAAACAACCCACGTAGTATTGAAAGCTTCACTATGTCAAAGCTAAAAAAAAAAAAGAGTGACATGTTAAGATGCACTCCAGTCTCTGGGAACTTGTTGTTTGGGTTACCGCTATTGAAAGTTGCTAAGATGGGAATATCAAGGAGGGAATCTCTATAAAGCACTGGGCACATTCATTTTCATTCTAAAGGCAATGTTTATTCCCATGCCACTTTAAAAGAAGAACACATTTAGATTAAGTCATGGAAACCCAAAACATCCAAGTGTTTTTTTTCCGACTTTCTACAGCAACCATTTATTACGATACCGTAAATATATATACACACTGTAAGACATATAAACTATTATACTCTAAACAAGAATGATTGCTGCAAAATGTTATTGAAGTTATCATCTATTATTTGCTCTTAGCATGTGCAGTCAGTCGTTATTGCAGACAGAAATGTGTAACCCACATGTGTGATATTCAGTGTTTTTTGCATGTTTTTATTTAAAGTGTGTTTCACAGGCACATATATTCTTGCATGTTTCTTTATTAAACTGTGTGTAGCTATGTCACTAAATCTAATTACATTCATTCATAAATGAGCAGTGGCAGGTGCTCCCAGAAGTCCTTACTGATGTCCAAAAACAAATGATTAGTTCACTGCAGGACAGGTTTAGTTTAATATGGCTATCAATAACTAGGCATCACCAACGTAAATTAAATTAAACAGAAATTGAATGAATTCAGCAAGAATATTTTTAAAACAAACTTTTAAATTTATTACATTGGCTTAAGAAAAATACGGAAAATTTGTATACAGTCAAAATTGTCAGTAAGGACTGACAGAGTACCTTGCTTATACAAGAAATCTGCATAAAACTATATGCATGTATGTTTGTAGTTGATCATATAAAATCCATAATCACATTAAAGTTCTGAAGATTTATTTATTTTTTCAGATGTACATATCAGCCATTTAGAAACGAGTTTAATTTATTATCTTTAAGATTGTTTGTCTGTATGTTTGATCTTCAAGGTAAAACGTACTAAGATAAGAGCGTGTCCTTTCTGTTATTTATAAAAAATATTACTTCTGAATTTGTTGTTTTCTTTACCAAGCAAGGCTAGTATTTGAACAGTGTAATTCAGACACTTTAAAATGAAGCTTTGTTTTCCTCCTCTGTATTATAATTGTTTTGAATCATCAACGTTGCTTAATGGCACTCCATTTCGGCAAGCATGGCATTTCAGTAATATCTGAGAATGTTGTTAAAATGCCAAATTTAAATAATAATCCAACTGTTTCCTGACTTCCTGTACAGCAAGCTCTCTCTTCTATTTCATTTAGCCACTCGTCCACAGTGTTATTCATAAAACCATGATAAGATGAGTGGATCAGTATGAAGAATGGAAAGATATAAGAAGAAAGACAGAGGAAGAGAGAGGTGGAAAATTGAGATGAAGCAGATGGGCGATGAGTGGTTGCCAAAATAAACAATGTCAGACGCAAACATGTTCACATTCATTACCACTCTCATTCCTAGAAATAGACGTATGACTCGTAACTGGGGGTTAAACCCCTTGTGTACTGGCGGAAACCGAAAAGACATTTTTTTCAACCATTACTGAGTTGCATCAAAAAGGCACACTTTTCATAAATGCCAAACAAAAGAGCATTTCCATTTTGCTTTGTCCAGACAATAGGTCAGGATCAACAAAACTGTTCTTAATTAAATTGTTTTTGTTGTGCTGCTTTTATCAAATACAAGACCATAACTCATTTCATTTAAACAGCAAATGCACGCATCCAATTAATCTCTGCTTAAACAAGGTTAAACCCTTTTGAACATTCTATTATGACAAGAAGACGAATCAGAATATTAAATTAAGCCAATGAAAAAGTACAAAGTCACATACAGTGGACCAAAATAGTATTTGGACACTCTGAGCCACATGTAAAATTGTCTAAATGTATTTGCATTAGGCTACATTTACAACAAAGTACTAAAAATAAAAATTCCCTTTGCATGTTTGTTTCACGTATACTAGAGGACAATGTTGTCAAAGCAATCTCAACTCACATGGATCCACAAAAGCAGCTAAAATCACTGTATTATGCACGCCAGACCAGTAGTTGGCAATGGCATTTTGGACAGAAATATTATGCACATACCTGACTGAGCGCACATTCATGTTTGTCATGTTTACACAGAGATGATAATGGTATTGTTGTTTGCATTTTCAGACCCCCCCCCCCCCCCCCCCCC
>SCHK01440992.1:0-11561 GCA_004124795.1 Poropuntius huangchuchieni
ACTTATAAATGCCTTACAACTGAACGTTATTATAAAGTGTTTACTTTGTTTCTTTTCACAAAATATTTGATTGCAGAGACAGATTATCAGTGATAGATAAATTGATAAAGACTTATTTGTGCACAGTACTATATTATGACTTCAAAACACTTTTACCATAGTGCATGGTTTATAAACCGATACATTTTGATGTTTGTATCACATTACAGCTCCAAATGTATGGCTTTTTGACATGGTAAACTTGCTCGGTAGCTCATGGCATGGCAGCTTCAGTAAATGTGTTGGACTGTCCTAGTTTTAATGCAAGTTGAAAACATTATTATGAAGTACAGTCACTCAGGAAATTGTTTAGTAAGATTTTATTAACTGCTGTATTTTTTGTTTATTTGGTTTTTATTTTGTGTTTATGTAACTCTTGTATTATTCCAACTCAGTTTTTGCCATGGCAATAAAAATAAATAAGTACTACTACTCAATGTGTTTGCTTTTGTTAACAGCATCAGGTAGGTTTAGGGTAAGAATCAGTGTAGGTGGTATGTTTATTTTCAAACTCAATAGAGCATTAACCTTTAGCGCCCCTCACTGAAAAGTGTATTTCTGAACTGCGATGATATGTCCAAAAGTGAACATAATAGAACGTTGCCAGATTGATGTTCATTTTTAATATATTTATTTATTTATTTTTACTTAAGTCATTTAGATGTTACAAGATTTTTTGGTTAATTGACAAAACATTTTATATTTTTTCCATGGCAGAAATTGATGTTGGGCAGAAAAAAGTTAGATTAGAAAATTAGATACTGTAAAATTAGCTATTGTGACAAAGATACATTTTTGAGCCTGTAAGAAGACTTTGTGTGATGGGACATAAGCATAAACCTCATACACCTGAACTTAATGCATTTTTGCAGTTAGATGTTTGGTCACATGAAAAGTGTATTCATGTGACCAATAAAACCCTGTATCATGCATAACACAACCCAAGTCATTTTTTTTAATAAAGCCATGTGTCATTGTGAATAATGTTTTCGGTGAGTGCCACCTGTGTGAGACTGAATCAGTCTCTCTTCTCTGTGTTGTCATTACATAATTACTTATGGGCTAGTATTGCTTTCTATGCCAGCAGCATATTTTTTATTTTTTTTTCCCCAAGAAGTTATTTGCCATGATTTTTAATGGTATGTATAAGGTCATTGGCTCCATTAATTCCTGAATACATACTCTCATTTTGTGCAATGGAGCAAAAAACATAAGCACATAAAGGTCACCTGCGTGATATTATATTTTCACTTTTGCCAGATCAGCCTATATCAAGGTAATTAATATGATTTTGGCAGTTTCATGCTGATTACTATAGGGCTTTTTAGCAAACCACTTAATCTCCACATTAATTCAAGGCACTTTACAGGAGACAGTGTCCACTGTTCGTTGCAACCTTATTTACTTGATTGCGTGAAATGGATACCATACTTTCCTTAATTACCTCTTACTTAAGTGTTTAGACTAGCTATTTTCAGGACCTGCGGGCAGCACCCTTCTGGGACATGATGGTCTCTTCTGTGAAGCGTCACTTGGAATTTATATATAACATCATCTTATTTCTGTCAAATTTAATTTAGCCTTTAGTTATTCATTTTATTGCAGTTTCTCTGCTATTTTAAGTTGTCGATGTCAACGCTAAATGGCTTTTCTTTATTCACAGCACCGTGCTTCTGCACTGCACCAAAACATAAAATGAATAGATATTATTTTTATTTATTTATTTATTTATTTATTTATTTTTGTAGCTGATCGTTAGTTTTAATTTATTCATAATCCTTTATGTGAACGATTTAGAATGTCAACTATTCAGATGGACTAGTGGGATACCAACATCTATGACCATTCTATCTTAAAAAATTAAAGGAATAGAAATGCTAAAATTAGAATAATAGTATTTTAATAATAGTACTTTTACTGGTGGTCTTAGATTTTTGACTTTTTAATTTTTCAGTTATTTGCATTGTCTTTGACAGTACTTTACTGAGTTGGGTAGAATAAATGAAACGTGTATTACAGTAAGATTTAAAAAAGTGCAAAAAGCAAAAGAAAACATCTCCAGCATCAGTAGCTCCAGCAGTGCGCTGTCACGATATTTGATATGATAACGTTCAAGCTGTTTCTGCTTTGATTCAGTGATGAAATGAGACATTTGTGTCAGGTACCATATGTGCATGAATGTGTCTGAGAAGCAGTGTAATGGACTGCAGTGTTACATGTATCCCTACAACTGTTAATAATTTTTTATTTTTTATTTTTTTTTAGGGTGTCCTACTCTGTTCATGTCTCTGATGATTATCCAGGTATTGCACACACATATTGTTGGATTATTTGATAAATGGGATAAATGGATCATCCACCCAAACTCTCACTACTCCCTCTGCATGTTACAATAAGGAGCAATAGTCTTTTAAAGGGATAGTTCACTTTGAAATTAATTTTTGATATGTTTTCGCTTAACCCAAGGGCATCCAAGATGTAGGTGTCTTTGTTTCCGCAGCATTTTCAATTTTGATATTTTTAAGTCAAACCGTTCTTGTTTGTCAGTCATATAATGCAGGCCTATGGTCACCACCTAAAAGAATATGCACAGAGAAGTCCAAATTAAACAATTCCCCATCGTAAGTACACATTGATGGCCTAAGATGCGAAACGAGCGGTTAGTGTGAGAAAATGAACATATTCTTTTAGGTGGTGACCATA
The DNA here is from genome assembly GCA_004124795.1 of Poropuntius huangchuchieni. Classification (NCBI taxonomy): domain Eukaryota; kingdom Metazoa; phylum Chordata; class Actinopteri; order Cypriniformes; family Cyprinidae; genus Poropuntius; species Poropuntius huangchuchieni. The sequence goes on from SCHK01440992.1 coordinate 2,743, forward strand.
GGCCTGCATTATATGACTGACAAACAAGAACGGTTTGACTTAAAAATATCAAAATTAAAAAAAAAATGCTGCGGAAACAAAGACACCTACATCTTGGATGCCCTTGGGGTAAGCTTCAACATATCGAAAATTAATTTCAAAGTGAACTATCCCTTTAACACTAATCCTACTACTTAATTATGAGTTTCGAAAAAGCCTTAACTCTAAGTTTGTGCTAAGGACATGAATGATTATTCAAAATGGGGGTATTGTTACGGTTCAAAACAATTGGATTTAGCTAATCAGTGATAAAACCAGCAAAAAATGCAAAATGACTTTTATTGATGATGGGACACAGGCCATATCTTGGGATCAGAATATCATATAGAGTTGAGGGTGTACTTTATATGGACCAGGGAGAAACCATTCAGAACACTCTAGTAGTGTTCACATAGAAATGTTTTAAAAACCATTCAGAAGAACACATAAGCAAGTGCATAACAATACCCTGCCAAGTACCCACAATGTTAGCTCTGTGGCAGTCCAGTTTTTGTTAAAATATAAAAATATAGTTTATAAATGTAATTTATTCCATATTTATGTAACTGACCTGATAGGAAAGATGATACAGGGTTTCAGTGTGAAGTGACAGCTGATGCTTATAAACCAGTGCTAATAGGGCTAAGCTGCATCATTCTCAGCTGTACCACAGTTGATTCATGCTCTTAAATCTTTCCAATTGTATCTTTTCTGTCCTGTAATTATAACGGCACAACACATTAAAATGAATGACAGTGTTTGTTTTCATTCTCTTTTGGTCCATGAAATGACAACACAAAGTTGAAGCTCAGTGGGTTTTATAGGTATAGTGATAACGCTGGATTTTTACTTTTAGGTAGCTGGTTTTCAGTAGTTGCTCGGTCCATTCAGTTTGTCTTTGCTTAGTAAGGTTTTTTTTTAAATAGTACACAGAAGTTCAACATTTATCCCCCTCAAAACACACACACATTAAAATTACATTTTGTTGTGAAGCTGTGGTGTTGCTCTAAGCCTAAAATTTACTTTAATGCTTTGATTCAACACACAAGAGTTGTCCCTTAAATCTAAATCTAGAAGATGCAGACCTCCTTTTTTTGCAGGACTTAGTGTAGCCTGAATCACAGCATAATGGCAGACAGTCAGCTTTGCATAAGAATGAGGAATTTGCTTGGCAAAGATTTAGACCACATTGCCAAAGAATGCCATGGGATGTGTTAACCTGAAAATAGTGGATTGTCCAGAAACTGTAGAATTAGCACGTATCTCTCTTCACTCTCATTTGGAGTGTTTCTATTTATTATTTATAAGTTGCAAGTTACTGGTTTTGGTTACCACTTGGCTTGCCAGGCTTGATTACACTGTTAGATCTTTTTCAGGTTTACTTTCCTAGGTGTTTTAATAGCACCTGCTTGTCTTTATCTTTTCAGATAACACATATGTGTCTAACTCTGAAAACAATGATGAAGTGTTAGTCACCAGGGATCCAATACCAGTGATTTTCCACAGAATTGCAACAGGTAAGAATTGTTAGTATCTAATCATAAAAGAGCTGCAGCTGAAGAAAGCCAACGAATCAGGTGAATGATCAGATATTATAAAATCACGCCTAAGGGAAAAGGAAACCAGCAGCCTTCCAGATCCAAAGTGTACTTCAGGAGTATTTCAGTCATTTTAAAATTTTTGTCAAGGCCCTGTCATCTGAATATTTTTGCTCCAACCCTAAACTACCATGATTTCAACACCTACAAGATTAAATTTCATTGAGTTGGCTCAACGGTTGAACAATACGTTTTCAGATCTGCCATAAATGATGGTCAGGAAAAAAAAAGTACTGAGGTGGAAGCACATGTGACTGAATGAATACCATGTACATGTAAATACGTACCTCGAATATAACCATGATAATGATAATACACAAAACACTACCTTTTTAAAGTTTGTTGAGATAAGATTTTTTTTTTTTCTGAAAATGTTTCTTTTGCTCACACAGGTTACATTTATTTGATGAATACAGTAAAAACAGTAATAATGTAAAATATTATTGCAAATTAATTTAAATTTACCTCTATTTCATATTTTAATATTTCTTATTTCAATATAATGCATCAATGCTGAATTAAATGTTTTTTTTTTAGTTTTTTTTTTGAAAAATCATATTGTCTCCAGACTGTTAAAAGATAATGTATGCCCAAAAATAGAACATTGTAATGCAGTGGTACATTTTAGTACTTTTTTGTGTAGGATAATCATCTAAAGATCCTATTATTGCAGTATTCACATAGTGTTAGCCAGTCTTTCTCTGTTTTTGGAGCTCTTTGATTAAACTGGCAGTAATCCTGGAAATAAATTATCCTGGAATCGTACTGCATTTCTTCTGCTCCTTTTTTAGAACCGACAAGACATATGTGCCAAAACAAAGTGGCAAAACAGAAGAGATCTTCACTAATTTCCCCCAGCAGTTAGTTAAATGCTTAATAGATGCTTGTCCTGCACACCTAGTATATTTCCAATACACACATTTAATAAAATTGCCTTGACATCTTCCGGCACATTACGTTACAACTAATGATCCTGTGCACACTTTTTCAGTTGTAAATGTTTTCTGACTCAGACCTCTGCATAAACAATCTATTTTTACTCTGAGGTGTTGAGAAATGCAAGTACTTCTTCTTTGGTGAAGACCTCACTGTTCTCTTGACACTTTAATGTGGCATTGTGTTATCCCTGATTTTACAGATTTGAAATTTTGAGCAGCGATTGTAGGTTTTGTGGTTTGGAATTGTTGTGGAGTTAACAATAAAAACTAGTCTTATAGTAAGACCTACAGCGTTTTGGTTAAAATGATTGTATTGCCATCTCCATACACACATAAGGTCTACAAAAAACAAGGGTTAGAAAGTTTGGATTTTCAGGACATGACCAGGCCTGTCACAGGAATTATGCCAGTTATGATCTTAATCTGAAATTTTAAGCTTGCATATCATATCATCCTCACACGTCTGTGCTTTCACTCTACTCTGTCTCCAGAAATACGCATAAATAACGATGCCACCAGCTGTCTGTCTATTAAATCAAAACTTCAAACTGACAAAAATGCAGTAAGAAATTAGACCATATTTTTTCCTTCTATCATAAAATGTATTTTGTTTACAACAGTCGGGTAAGGCAATGGCTAATGTTCTGCCTTGATTTTGAAACCTCTCCAGTGCCATTATGCTATAGAGGAGGATTCAGAGGGTGACAATGATTCAGAGGAGTTCTACTACGTTGGACAGGTAAGTTCAGATGAGTCACTACGCTACTTTTATTTACATAACATTTAATTCTGTGGAATCTGTGCAGTCTTATTTTAAGTTGTTGTCATAATTGTCAGTGCAAACATGCCTTATTTTTATATTACTACTCAGTGTTGTGGAGGAAAGAAATGAATACTGATAATGATACTAGAATTTTTGTAGTGTGCTATCAACAGACACAAATCGTTCTCATTGAATTCTCTCACAACAATGAGAATGAACAACAATATTAAAAGGCTATGTTATGACACTTATTGGTGCAGAGTGAAATTAGGAAATGTGCTAATGTGACCTTTAGTTAAAGGGATAATAGTGAAAGTTTCAGAGTTGGAGTTTGCTAAACAAGGTCCTGCCTTACATGGCCACTGCATCTAAACTTCCTAAGGTCTTACAGGTATAAAACCAGCTTCAAACCCACAGCACCTGCGGCTTCAGACTTTTCATTTCATGGTAAATTTACTTAAAGTAGTTTGCAGCTCATATAAAAGAACTTTATAACTCTCTTAACTTTTTAATGATTAGTCCCTCACTCTTCTGTGAAGGTTTCCATCCTGAAAATGAATGTTTGCACACATGGATTGTGCTTAAATTAATCATGTGACCATCCGCTGGAGCAAATCCATAAAGCTAGAGTGAGTGAGTGAGTGAGTGAGCTTTGTGTGCTCTGTGAGGACCGGTCCAAAGGCGATGAAGATTCATACCCTAATGCCTGTGCCATGCTGTGAATGCTCACTGGCTCTTGCTGACTGTAATGTGGCAGTTTTGCAGTCCTTTGCTGTTTTGATGGTCTCAAAACCTTCGGGAGACTCTTCCACGCCACATGCTGGCAGATTCTCTCTGAACTTCAGAACAGCTGGTGAATTTTTCTTGATCTCTGTTGTACTAAAGATCTAAAGCAAACTACATCTATCATTTACATTGACGGAGGCATGATCAATGTATGTAATAGGCCATATTTATTTCCTTTTTAGGTAACGACCTGTATGTATTTATAGTTTTTTCATAGCAAATTAAGAAATAGTTTGTAACTTCCATGCCACTAGTGTCAAATGGAACTGCCAGAATGACTAATGAAGATTAAATGATCACAAGTTTCCTTGCACATGACTTTTAATTAAACAGATAGTCCTGTCCCAAACAAGTGCTCAGACTGGTTGAACCAGTTTTTTGATAGTGACAGTGTTTACATTTTCATGGAAATACAAATGACTTGTCTGCTCAGTTATTTTAGTATGTTACACTGTATTAGAAGGAAGCATTTTAATATCTAAAAAATACTTTTATATAAAACAAATTAAAAAATACATGACTTTTAAGTTACTCAGTCAGTAGTTAAGGACATTTAATCGAAATCTTGATTAAATCAGTGATTCATACTTTGCTTGTCAAATGGTCGCTTTTCTTGTTAGCTTCTTGCAGCAATTATTACTGACTAGGTTTGAAAGAATATTATGATTACTCGTGAATCTCTTAAAAAATATGGTCTCTGCATTCTTTTACAACAAAGCATCTCTGTGTTTTTTAATCAGCTCAGCATTAGAAAAGGGATCAAGGAAAATAAAATCATTAAATGATAAAATCAAATAGTCTGAAGATGCTGGTGTGGCAAATTAACTTTCACAAGAAAGCCAGATAGTTTGTTTTGGACACAGTCTAAAGATCTTATACTAGAGTAATCTAAAGTCAAGGCTCAACTGTAAGGACTTTTTCTTGCCCTGCCAAAATTTTCATTGTCCCTTCCACAAAAAAAAAAAAAAAAATAGTTAGACACATGTGACCTTGTATTCTAATAAATTCAAAATTTTACCATTCGTAATTCCAATTTTAAAAATTACTAGCCTAAACAAATTAGAAGCAACGACATAAATAGCAGGTTGTAGGTTTAACAGTAGTATTCAGGTATAGAAAATCCATAATCAAATGTAAAATAACAATGCATAGTCTTCACTTTATATATTAAATATAGATTAAGCCTAGTTAAAGCTACAGAAGTTATTCAGTTAAGAGCAGTGAATGCAGTTGAGCTCTGTCCGTTGTTGACTAATATTAATGACACATAGCAGCAGGCTAGGAATCAAGCCTGGAATCAATATAATAATACACATCCTATTTCTTTTTTGACTGTTGGCTTTCACTTAATACAACTAACTGTGTTTTCGAAGGATACACGGCAAGACAGTTATAAGTAAACTTGACATCATTTTGTATGTATTTGTGTTCAAGTAAAAGAAAACACACAGAAAACAGCACACGAGTGCAGCGTTCCAGTTCTCCTTTGAAATCGCTTGAATCTTTAAATTGGCTACTATTTAAAGCAAGTACAAATAATAAACTTTTGTGACGACGCTGCATTGGCCTGATCCTTAGCCTTTTTTTTTTTTTACACTTGATGATGGGTCATTTGGCAGTCCTTATGGTCCAGCCCTGATAGTGTATGACATATATTAATTGTTAAAAGAGTGCAGAGCCATCAACAGGTTAAAAAGAACATGATTAATGTCTGGAAGCTTGTTTGAATTGCTCTGGATCTTATACTGATTAAAAGCTCATTGGCCCCATCCCAATCACACCCTAAACCCTCACACTCTTCCTCTGAGTCTACACTTTCGTGGTGTAATGCCGCTTTGACTGTCGGGTCGAAGTCTGCCATGGAGCTCGCCCCAGTGCAGGCTCAGCAGAAGTGCATATAGCGAGTGCAAAAGGAGTGCTCGAAAGCACCCTTCTGAAAGCTAAAATGCCGAATAGCACACCTTACGGTCTCATGGACTTAATGGCCATGCTTATGCCGCAACCATTGAACGTCCACAATACCACAAGTGCATGTAAAGTGTGCCATTTGAGAAAGGTCCATTGTGTAGCCAATAAAAATACACCTCTGAAGCCTTAAAGTAGAAACAATCATGAACAGAGAAATTATTGATCAGCTGTCCCTTTGTTTCTTTGGAACTGTTGCTCTTGTTTATCAACCCTTTGACCTGTGTGTTTTATGCGGGCAGGTAAATTATGATGGAGAGCTTCACAAACACCCCCAACTGGAGGCTGATTTGGCAGCCGTGAGGGACCTATATGGCCATCATGCAGTATCTCTCAGGTATCTGACCATTCATTTTTCTTGATATTGATGTGAGAACATTTTGAAACGTTTGCAAATGAAACAAGATGAAAAACATTCAATAGTAAAAATGCAAACATTTCATCAGCTCAGAAAAAAGTATTGAAATTGTGACTTCATTCTGAAATCCCCCACCACCAGAGAAGTGTTTTATGGGAAGCGACACCTTGAGTAATCATTCTGTAGTGTTCTGGCACTGTTAACCCACTCAAGGACGTTCTCTGCCTGAGCCAGGTCCCATAACCCTCAGGTGGCCAGTTCTCCAATCTGTCATTTGGGAAAATGCTCTGTGATCAACTGAAGGACGGTCTGTGAGAGTCTGAACGGTTTCAGTTTGATTACAGGCCTGTAATGTTGTAATGATTGCTGTGTTGCTGTTTTTTTTATCCTGACAGAGAGGCTTTCTATTAGCTAATCTGCACTGCAATCAATGTTGGAGTAAATTTATAGCAAGAAATAACAAATTTAAAACGGCTGCTTTTTAGAATGCTGTGGACAACAGCAAAACATGTACATGTTCTTGTTTGAGCTTAACGCAGATGAAAAGAACTCATGACAGATTGTCAACAAGAACGTGATTCACCCCGCAAAATCTGGCAATCCGAATGGTGTTTCATGCGATGACAGCTATTAAAAGCTTTGTCCTTGAAAGTTTATCTCGTCAAGCTGCTTTTGATAATAGCAGACAGTCAAATGAAAGAACAGCATAAAAGACTCTATTCATAGCAGCAGAAGTGTGTTTTATATTCGCTCTAGTGTGTGATCTGTGTGATGCGTTTGCTCTGAGTCATGGATAGAAAACTATTTAGAGTATTTATTCAGCATTCTGCTTGAAAAAAATCTTTATGTGTGGGGGGTCACTGAAGCCTCCTTTTAATAATTCCAGGACATGTCCCACTAAGTGGTTTTGCCTATTCATTGAACTGGATTTTAATGAAAAAGCAAAACTGCTTTTAGGTCATTGCACAACATTTTCGGTAAACAGCATAACACATCTTAAACGATTCCTTGAAGTTGCTCTGATTTTCTTTTACCGTAGTAAATATGTAATTTTGTGTGTTTACATGTGTCTGAACATGAGTGTGTGTTTATCGGCTGTATGTAAGCTGTTTCCTCTTGACAGATCAAAGGGGATTATTATTCCTCAAACCTTTTGCTTTTGAGACACAGTGGCTGCATTTGGGAGTGAGGTGTAACCATGGTAACAGTTAGCCCAGAGCATCGCAACAAACTCATCACAGAGGTTTTATGAGAAATAAATGCTTTGAGTGAAGCACAGCAACAGAGCTGGATCCTCAAACTGCATCCCTCTTACGTCATTAGGGCAAACACGCTAACCAGTAGCCAAATATTGAGATTTTGTTAACAGATTTGCATTCAGTCTAATTTCACTCAGTTATTTGCTGATGGATAAAAAAACCAGTCCTGTCTTGTTTTTTTTCTTTTTCCTTCCAACCCATTTAAAAATAGGGTACAAATGACTATTCATGTCAATTTTAAAGGAGAATGTTTTGCAAGTCGGCTGTATAAACAAAGTGAACTGCTTCATCATGTCAAAATTTGTTGTGAATTTCCTTTCGGATCCTAAAAGCTTTGTGCTTGACTGTCAACAACATATTCGGAGTAATATATTGTAGTAATTTTCTAGTGTTAATGAGTATGTATTTTAAAAGCTGCTGTGGATAAAGAATAATCACACTAGCGGGATTTATTGTGTCAAAGATTGAATGTCATAATCACCAAGCCTGTAATTGTATTTGTATTTCCCCCCCCCCCAAAATACAGGGAATATGGTGCAATTGATGATGTGGACATCGACCTACACATTGACGTCACTTTCCTAGATGTAAGTGTTATTGTTCAGTGTCAAGATGATTGAAATTATTCAAATTAATATTATTTTTTGTGTGCAAGTTGTAGCGTGTGAAACTGAAATGATGTTTTTGTTCATAGGAGGAGATTGCACTTGCCTGGGATGTGATCCGGAGTGAACCTGTTATTGTGCGGCTTCACTGCTCCCTCACACAGTATCTAAATGGACCAGGTTAGTTCTCTCTCACACACATAAACACACAAAAATAAAGTTTCTGTAATAGAATATTAATCTTATAAACATCTGTAGACCTTAGTAAGGTTGGATGCCATATTGAATTGAACACTGTTGAAAACGAGGCTGTGAGGTATAGACTTCCAGTCTTAACAGTGGCACACACTGTATAACGATCCTAAATCATGTCATTTTTTAAACTCAACGCAAATCTTTCAAAACTGTTTCATTGAGTTTTTGTCTACTAAAGTCTTTTGGAGAAATGTTGTTGTTAAAGGGGTCCTAGAATGGTGTGAGAAAAGATACTTTTTATGTTTATTTGGTGTCATGCAATGTGTTTACTGGG
>SCHK01440997.1:0-12772 GCA_004124795.1 Poropuntius huangchuchieni
CTGGTTTTTTCAGCAGGGTTGTGGTGTGAAATGTTCATATAATGCAAAGTAAACCTAACAGTTTCATTTTGTGTCACGATAGATGGGTGATTCTTTAGTGATATTTAATTGCAGTCTTTCTAAAGTTCAAATGTTGCTATGTTGGTGTGGTTGTTAGCATGCTCGCTTCTCACTGTTTACATACAGCGTCACACACCTCATAGGTGCTAATGCACTCATTTATCACTGTGATGTGCTGGAGATGAGCATGCGGCGTGTGCCTGAAGTCAACACACAAGCACTATGTGCATAGTTGCCCTGGTCATGTCCTGATGGGAAATAAAATAGCCTGAAAAAAAAAACAGGAAAAATTGCTCTCAAGGTCATTTGGAATCCAACACGAGAGATTTATGAGTCCGAGTCGTGCTGTTATACATGCTTCCCCTGTCCTACCAGCAACCCCTGCATTTACATAGTGCTAAGTAAAAGTATTGATGAAATACTGGTTTATTTTCCACTGAACTACTGTGCTTTTTGAAAACATACACTACCACACAAAAACTTTGGAATAATATTGTAAAATTTTACAATTTTGGGAAAAAAAAAGCTGTTTTCTATGTGAATATGCTGTAAAATGTCATTTTCCTGTGATCAAAGCTGAATTTTCAGCATCATTACTTCAGTCTTCAGTGTCACATGATGCTTCAGAAATCATTCTGATATGCTCATTTGCTGATCAAGAAACATTTCTGATTATTATCAATGTTGAAAACAGTTGTGCTGCTGAATATTTTTTTTGTGGAAAGCGTGATACATTTACATTCAAATGTTTGGGATAAGGAGTTTTCCTGCTTAAATAAACACTCATTCATCAAATATTACATTGATCAAAAGTGCCAGTAAAGACATTTTATAATTTTGCAAAAGATTTCCATTTCAAATAAATGCTGTTCTTTTGAATTTTCTATTCATCAAAAAATCCTGATAAATAAAATGTATCATGGATTCCACAAAATTATTCGGCAGCACAACTGTTTTTAACATTGATAATTATCAGAAATGTTTCTCGAGCAGCAAATGAGCATATTAGAATGATTTCTGAAGCATCATGTGACACTGAAGACTAGAGTAATGATGCTGAAAATTCAGCTTTGATCACAGCAATAAATTACATTTTAACATATATTCACACAGAAAACAGCTATTTTAAACTGAAAAAATATTTCACAATTTGTACACTCTTTTTTTTATCAAATAAATACAGCCTCAGTTTGCAGAAGAGACTTCTTAAAAAAAAATGATTCCAAGCGTTTGACCAGCATTGCATATCTTTCATCACATAGCAGTTCTGATTTGGCTATTTTTGAAGCTCTTGATGTTAAACGCTGACTGCTGTCAGTGATGTAAGAGTTAGTTCGATGTTCCTGCGCATTTGTTTATCATCTGTTCTGTTTTGTATATCTGTCGCTCATCTTGACCCTGCGAGAGAGATCATGAGAACTCACTTCAGCTTCAGACTGTCAGACTGCACAAGTTCGTTGCCCATTTTGTTTACATCAGCGGGACACATAGCATCAAACGCAGGAAAACTGACCAGACACATGCAGGCAGCAGTCGTGATTCACTTTCATACAGACGGACGATTTATCACAGGAATTAAAAATCGAACGATTTACTTCATGAGCAGAGGGTTTGTTCATTAAACTATTAGGTTTCAAAATTACAAATTCACTGGGATTATCATTTGAATATCTTAATAGAAGATGCTTAAGATGTTCCTCGAATTCTCAGTAGTCTTCTCAACACTTTACATGTAAGTATTTCATCTTTGTCCATTGGTTTCAATTGCATTAGTAACTCCTTTGCAAAGTGATAATAGTCTTTACTTAAGAGATTTAGGTATTAAACTTGATAGCAGTGGAAGATGCATAATGTGCATGTCATTAAAGTGAAAAAAAAAGCATATGCAAATGTGTAAGTTTGTTCGATGATGATGTGAATGTTGCATTAATGCATGCCAGTCAATTCACTTCCATTTTGTTAATGCATCGTAATTGACTTCCTGAATGAAGAACATTAAATTCCTATCCCTATTAGCAGACTGTGTTAAAAGTGGATAATTGTAGATTATGGCAGGTAATTATCCTAACGAGTGAAGTGCTTGCATGCTGCTGAAGGTCTAGTGAAGTTCATTTCTATTAGCTTGGGCTGTGGTACAATAAGAGCAAAGGCGTCTGGTGTTATTTATTAGTTTTATTTGACAAATGGCTGGCACATAACAAGGTGAGTTTAGTTTGAAGACCAACCCAGAGGCTTTTAGATGATGGCTGGCTCATAACAGTGATTTATTGTGATGTAAGCAAATTTATGATTGGTACTTTCCACAAATGTGGTACGGCTTGATGTCCTATTCATCCATTATTTTGACAAATTTAGTGTCGACTGCAGTCCACAAGCTCAAAAATTCAACCCTGTTGCCCAAGTTATTGTAAGAGAAAATGATCAAACTAATGTACTTCTTCAATTATTTTGCAAATATAAATTTATCAGAAGCTTCAAACCAACATTTGATCCCAAAACATGCCATTAATGAGTTAAATAAGTTTCTAGCATATTGTTGCAGTTGTTTTAAATAGTTTTTGTTTTTAATCATATGTTAAAAATGTAGTTGTTTAATTGTTATGCTAAAAAAGGTTTTAGTAACAGGGTTAGCATTAAAACAAATAAGACACAAAATAGCTTGTATAATATTTAACTATATTACTTGAACATTTTCTGAAGTTTAAGCACCTCTTTTTATTTTATTTCTTTTTATTTATTTATTATTATTATTTTGGTTGTTGAATATAAAATGCTTTGGATAACAATTATTATTATTTTGATAATAGTAATAATAACAGAAATGTAAAAAAGTTTTTTAAAAAAAAGATGACGTGTTACCTGTTACTTGTTAGTTTTTTAATTATAGTTATAAAGCCTTTTGAAATCATTTTTGTTCTTGCATTTTATATTTTGCAGGCTGCATTAAAATGAACCTGACTCTGTGACCAATATTTGTTTCTCTCCCATGTTCCTACAGTTTTGATGATCTAATAATACATATGAAACTATTGATGTGAAAATGCTCAGATGCTGTAACTGAATTGTTCTGTGTTTGCTTTGTGTTTCGTAAGCCGTAAGAGTGAAGTTCTCGTCTCTTGCCTTATCTTGATTGGCTGGGAAGGGCCAGAAGTGAAGCAGGACTGAGTGAAGCAGCGCAGACGCTCTCATTTGGAGATTAGGCAACAGAAGGACCGGAGTCTGTGAACTCTGAGGCTCCCGCTCTCATCCAGACCAGAGCAGCCGCATCGGATGATCAACAGGAAATCCAGCGCGAGGACAGGAAACGCTATGAGTGGCCTGAGGGAGCTCTGTTCATGGACAGGTGAATATTGAGCCGTGCTCATGCTGCTCGCGGGGAGAAGAACGCTCAGAGTTCAGCTCTGGATTCTTATTGTGCTTCTCTACAGCAGTCAGGTGAGTCAATCAGACATCACTGTCAAATGACTTCAGAAGGGTCTAGAAAAAGTTTCATTTTTATAGTTTTTAGCTTTGCGAACCACTGTTTTACAAGAAAATTCTGTTTCAGTCTTTATTTCAGTTCAGTGTATTTTCTCTGTAATTATTTGTGAAATTGACTATTTCTGAGTGAAATTTGTTTTAAAGCAAATCCTACAACAGCTTTTTTCGGTGTAGTTAGTTGGTTAAAAAATTAACTTAAACAATACAATTAATTTAAAAATAAAATAAGAGGTTTCTTAAGTTCCCTTTTTAGTCCAAGTTAATAAGATAAAAAAAAAGAAGAATTACAGTATGGCAGAATATTTTTAAAAGAAAATTATTGGAAGATTATAAGATCTACAGATGATGTTACATTTGACAAAAAAACACAATTCTACTTTTAATTCAAATTTATTTAATGATTAATAATAATTGGTTAAAAAGTAACTTGCAGTAGTTAAAATAATAAAAGTAGAAGTTATTCGTTTTCCAAAATTGCAAATTATTGGAACATTATAAATTATACAGACATTATCGAAATATATTTTACAAGAAAATATCATTTCAGTTTTTATACTTCAATATTGCACGTTTAATTCAATGTGTTACTTGCTGTTTCTTTGTATTTGAAAAAATATATAGCTCTTTTTTATGTCAAACTTATTTGTGCACCAAATTTGCATCATATATCAAATGCTATATCTTGATATTATTATTAACAGATACATAGGCATTTCTCTGCCCATATGTTGTTGTTTAAGCTGACGTATAAATCCACATACCCTGAAAGTTTAGCAGACAGACAGGAATCTCTGGAGATTAGCGCAGAAAGAGTTCAGCAATGTTGGAGAAACATTGCAAAATATTCTCCAGACATAATAATCTGAATGTGATTTGTGTAAAGATCTCTTAAACATTTATGATGTGATTAAATATTTACGATGCAGCGCAACTTATAAAAAGGTATAAGAGAGCCTGTAAAAGGTGGACAGTTTTGCAAGTTGCTATTAAAACCTGTTAGAAAATATAGCCTATGGTGCTTTCTTAGTAACCATTTAACTAAGGAAGGGGAATCTGATATATTTTCCCCACACTTATTAGCTGCAAATTAGTAGTTTTGAACTGTACAAGTTATTGTAAACTGCCATTAACACTGAAGCCACGTTTCATTTTAAGCTTTTAAAGCCAAATGTTTTTTTAAAATATATTTAAAAATTTGTTTTTAAAAATATGTAATTATTGAAATTATTAAACCAGTGCACAAAAGATAGATTAACATCTCTAAAATACAAAAGTGTGTGCATGTTGGTCACTTTCACAATTGTGTCAAATGTCAGCATATACAGTTTTGTGCAATCTTTGTGAGCTCAGTAGAATTACAGTACATTGGAGAATGTTATTACCCTCCCTGTCTGCGCAGACATGATATTTCTAGGATTTGTTAACATTTAGGTGAAAGTTCTGATTAAATCTTATGCAGAGTATATCAAATTAAACAGATGATGCTGAATCAGATGCATCAGTTGAGTGAATATGCAGTAACAGAATTGCAATCATATTATAAAACATAAGTGAGATGTTGATTTTCCACCTCAAAATAAGGTTTTGTCCAGTAAATCCTGTGTATTTGTACATATACTGTCAGATCAGGAGGATGGTGGTCATTTATAATGCGCTCATTTTTATGTGCTTAAAGTGCTTTTGTAGTAATACAGTTTCTAATATACTTAAATGTAAGTATGGTGTCTTAAATACATTTATAAGTATTGATCATTTTGATTGCTCACTTTAAATATTATTTAACAGAGATCTACTTTATTCATATTAATAAGTTGTGTTAATATAGTAAAATCTTTAGCAGTATTTTATTACCTCTAGTCCTACGTAATATAGCATAGAAACATTAAACCAAGTATTCAGAGTATCTGCAAATGAGTAACAAGAACGCATCCAAGCAAATGATATTCAAGAGTTGGCATTGTAAATTAGGAAGAATGTAAATATTTATCTGTTCATTGTAGCAGAAATGAAAATGTGTTTAATATCACCTTCAGTGGCAAGCACACAGCACTCTGTGGTGTTATTATTCGAGTCCTAATAAAACAAGATTCAAACTAGAAACTTTGGTGACTAAAAGCTTGATAAAGTTAATTCTAAAAGAGAGAAAGATATGTTTAAGAGAACAACATAGACCTTTCCTCTGAGAACATTTATAAATACTGCCATCTTGTGTTTGAAAAGGTGGCATTAATCGTACATCTGCATCAGCCCAATGAAACCGTAAGATCTCATTATGACTCATTGTGCAATACTCACACTAAATCCACACCTTAACAGCAAGTAAATGTCATGTATTATGGTTTTGTAAAGGTCATGGGCTCCGTGCTGGATGATCTGATCTATAAACGTGGTGAATATCAAGAGAACTGCACACAATTCCTGAAAGCCACTTTCCCTACTGGAACTGGTGAGTGAAATTAGTTGAAATGTGTGTATATACATACAGATTATACATTATACTTATCTCTTGTACAAATCACCCTATAGGAATTATCTGCAATGGAACGTTTGATGTTTTTGCCTGTTGGCCACATTCATCTCCTGGGATTGTATCTGTACCCTGCCCTTCTTATTTACCATGGATCAAAGAAGGTCACTTATTGTATTATAGTTTAACACTTTTGTCTCTTTATAGTTAAAAAGTTACTGAGTTGTATCATTGCATTGTGCAGCATTACTTTCTGAACTAAAATTAAATAGTATATTATTAATTAATTTATTATTAATATATTCATATATGTATGCTAAGGTTTTTTTCACGTTTTAAAAGAAGTCTCTTCTGCTCATTAATTTGATACAGTAAAACAGTAATATTGTGTTTTTATTATTGAAATATAAAATACCTGTTTTTGTATTGTAATACATTTTAAGATGTAGATCTGTGATGGCATAGCTGAAGCAGCAAGTCAGAATATTAGAATGATTTCTTAAGGAGTAATGATGCTGAAAATTCAGCTTTGATCACAGGAATAATATACATTTTACAATTTATTCACATAGAAAAGAGTTATTTTAAATTGTAATAATATTTTACTGTTTTTAATGTACTAAATAAATGCAGTCTTGGTGAACAGAAGAGACTTCATTCAAAAACATAAAAAATCCTAATGATTCCAAATGTTTGACTGATAATGTATCATTTGCTAATTACACACTTTAAACATAAGAAATTTATGGTGGTCATTTTCAGGTGCTCCTGGAAATGTGTACAGGGAATGCACAGTCAACGGGACCTGGAAAACTGAGGAGAATTCCAGTACCGTATGGAGAAATCAGTCAGAGTGTGAACACAATAATTTTTTCAAGTCCACGGTGAATATTGCTACCATGCATTACAAGTATGATTTCCATCACAGAATGATTTTTACAATATTATCCTGCATACACAGGAAGAAGAATTGTTTCGGATGTCTGTGCTGAGAGTCTTGTCCATTGTAGGATACTCGCTGTCATTTTCCTCTCTTTGCTTGGCTGTTGTGATCATGAGTCTTCTGAGGTGAGTGGTGTTCTGCAGGGCTCTGTATTTGGTCCCCTTATGTTTCTTAGTGTACCTTTAAGATAGCTTCCAAAAAAGGTTTCCTTCATTATTTCTCATAACACTTTAATCATAATCTCACTGGTTAATGCTGGATTCTGTGCCATTAGTCATACAGATGAGTAATTTGGAATGTAGACATTCTATCCTGTTCACTATGTTGACATTTAGCCAATGTTCTCTGTCACTGTACTTACATAATTAGATTTATTTTTGTACTTACATTTCCAGGCTTTGTTTTCATTAATCAAATAGATTCCATTCTGTCTTGTCCGGTCATTTGTTCTGTTTCAGCCCAGAGCTGGCTCCAGATATCTGATATCCTAATTTTATTTGTCCCTGACCAAGAAATAAATGATTTTTACCTGTTGTTTTCAGGAAGCTTCACTGTACGAGGAACTACATCCACATGAATCTCTTTGTATCATTCATATTTAGAGCAATAGCAGTAATTATCAAAGAGGTTATGTTACATGTCGTGTATAATAACATGCCCAAGGATGAGATCGGTTGGAACAGCTACACAAAATCTACGGTACAGAAACATTTATTTATTTGTCTGTTTTTAGTTTTGTGGAATTATTTCAAGGTATTACATTTGAGCAAATCTACAAAACTTACTGAAAATACAAGACAAATGCAGTAATATAAATGTCAACCTTCCAGATTTTATTCCTCTGCAAGGCCTCAAAGGTGTTGCTGCAATATTTTGTTGGGTGTAATTACTTCTGGCTGTTAGTGGAGGCAATATTCCTGCACACGCTGCTGTTCACTGCAGTTCTGACCAGGAAAAGACTTCTTAAGAAATATATGATCATAGGATGGGGTGAGGCTTGTTTTTACAACGTAAAAATACTCTTTCCTTTTTATTTTCTTTAAAAAACATGTAATACATTTAAATTATTAGTTATTAACTTATTCATTCTCCGACTTTATTCAATGAACTCATTCAGGAACTCCATTACTGTTTGTGATTCCCTGGACTGTTGCCAAAACGTTGTTTGAAAATAAAAGGTATGTAACTGTTTTACTTCTGATTGACACTTTAAAAAGAAGTTTTGTATGTAATACATAAAATCATTTGGGTGTGGAGGTATTTTATGGTGGAATAAATGTTCTTGGTAATAATATGCACTGAAAAAAATGGTGTAGGATTAACTTTAAAACTATTTGCACTCAGAAATTAATATTAAATTTCACAAATAATTACTTAGAAACACTTTGAATTGAACTGTTGAAAGACTGAAATTGTATTTACTTGTTAAATGTGCTCCAGTAATCTTAAAAAAAGTTCTCATGTATTTAAAACTAAACATAAGTGTTTATATTATATAATGATATTATATTTTTTAATAAATAATTGTAACTCGTTAAAATAAATTTGGTAACACTTAAATTATTTATATATTATTTATGCATTATAAATAATAATATGTTTCCTTCTTCTAAAGCTGTTGGCTAATTCACATAAAATGGATCTGGTGGATAATTAGAGGCCCAATGACATTAGCAGTGATTGTGAGTATAACGCCTTACGAATTTCATTTAAAATGGTTTGTTTTTCTTTTGTAGTTGTTTTCTTTTGATGCCATATTTAATATGAAGACTGTGGAAGGAGAAAAGCAGGGTTAGTTGGTTTACATCTGTTCTGCTGTCATGCTGTAATGCTGATTTCACTGTAATTGAAGTCGTTCCTCGTGTGTCACGTCCCATGCTGGTCACGAGCTCATGGAAACGAGCCGGAAAACATGACAGGTCGTTCTGCATCACCGCTGATTCTGTACAAGCAATGTTCAAAACGTGTTTGAACCCTTTATTATTCAGCGGCAGATCATCAGTTTTAACTGACGTTCCACCAATTTTTTTTTTGAGCGTGATCGGGTGATAATGAAGTTTTGATTATTTTGAATACCCTATATTTCATCAAAATTGGTTTAATTTGACTGAATTCTGATGCTAAATTATATGCATGTTTGTCAAGCAATTGTTTGGTTATAATTATTTAATACTCTATATTGCATTAATAAACGTACATGTGAACTAATTTGTGTAAAAAAATAATCAGTGAAATCAGTACTTAATTACCACTCAGTCCTGCTCAAAAAAGATACGTTATATGAATCAAACACAAGTAAAATGTCGATATAATCATACACTCACTTGTCTTTCAGATCATTTTTTGCATTTTTCTTAAAATCATCAGACTTTTGCGGTCCAAGTTAAAGGCTGACCAGGTGAAGTTCACTGACTACAGATACAGGTTAGTCACTGGTTTATCTGAAATACATTTGTCCATATAAAACTGATGGTGACAAGACTCGTTTCATGTGATTTGCATCCGTTTCTCAGTCTAGCCAGAGCAACTCTTGTGTTGATTCCTCTGCTCGGGGTCCATGAGATCATCTTTACCTTGATTGTAGACGAATCAATTGAGGGAAGTAGCCGCTACGCTCGAAACTTCGTCAATCTGACCCTGAGCTCTTTCCAGGTGACAAACCTGCTTGTTTTTCCTTGCTGACTAGAACACTGAAAAAAAATTGGTTCATTCAGAAACTGCTTGTAAATTTCACCAGTGAAGCAAAGTAATGCACTGAATTATGTGTTTGAAAAAAAAAAAAAAAAAATCGTAACTGTACTGTAAACTTTATGTACAGCTGTGAAAAATCTGTTTAAAATGGTATTTTGCCTCACCAAAACCTCTAACTGCGAGCTTTATTGTTCAACAGGGTCTGTTAGTTGCAGTGCTGTACTGCTTTGCAAATGGAGAGGTACGTTTGGTGAAGATATTTGAACTTTAACCCTCATAATGCATTTAAAATCTTGATACTATTTTCACATTCCTGTTCTGTTTCATAATTTATCTCTTTAGCAACTTCTCATTAACGAGTGAATGTGAAAAGAAAAAAATTCTAAATTTTAAATGTTGCTATGTTAGTGCCATGTTATTACTGCATTTACCCCTTTGTTTATTTATTAAAAAAGTGAGAATTTTTTTGGAATGTATGTACCACGCCAAACAAAAAAAGAAACATGTTGCAGAATATCTAGATATTTTTTCCATACCGATGAGATTTTTTTTTAAATTTATTTATTTTTTATGTATATATATGCCATTGTATGAAATATACAATTGTATGAAATTTATAAGAACATATAATCTGAGAATTACCGGTATTAACCCCATTGGAATGAATGAAATTTACAGTAATTAAATTCCTTTGAATTTAACTCATGATTGGTCAAAAAAAGTCTAAATGTATGAAACTAACGTGGTTATTCCTTACAAAACAACATTAAAACAAATATTACTCTGAAACTTTGTCAAATGAAATAAATGTATTTTATTTGAATAAAATTTCACTTTCAGATGAAAAAAAAGGATGAATTTTTCATGTTGCAATGGTTTGTCAGTAGATGTACATATTCTTGTTTATCATCAAAATTTAGTCCCAAAAGTGTGTGAGATATGGGGAAGGGCAATATATATTTTAATATAAATAAATAAATATATATACATATACACATATATATATATATAGCTTCATAGATAATTTTACAAAAAGTTTTTTTGAGACCTAATAGTGCTTCATATATACCCAGATCAAAATTACCCAAACATGAAACATTTTTATTTTTATTAGTGGTCTTTAAAAAAGAAATAAATAATTGTAAAATTCTGGAAACAACTGTGTATTTTGAGGATCTGAAAGCACTTGCAAAGTTTTGTTCCGTTACTAAAAAGGTTAAGTGTGAGAATATCTTTCACCATAGACCTAACTTTGCAAACATGTCCTCCAGGTCCAGGCTGAGCTGAAGAAGAGGTGGCAGCTGTTCATTTCCTCCAATCACTTCAGGGTGCACAACTGCTTTGCCAACATTCACCCCAAACACCTGTGGAAGTGCTCACAAAAGAGACCTGGACAAACCACAGAACAGAGCGAATCCAATGAGGAGGGAAGCCACGCCCCCACACAGGGACATCCACTGCAGTTGGCCATCCAATCAGCAGAGGACAGGCCGTGTGGGCGGAGCTCGGGCCTGGAGTTTTACATGAGGAAGAGCCTCTCCAGCAGCGACGGGGATATGACTTTAGGAGAGACAATGGAGGAGATAATAGAGGAGAGTGAGTTTTAAAGTCATCTGTCTTCGGCCTCCGTTTCAGATTTATTTTTCTATAAATATGTAATTAAGGATGTGTATATATATATATACTTTAACCACTGTAAATGGCTTCCATGATGTTTTTGATACCTGATTTTTGTATGTGTATATAATGAAAGGCGTTTGGATGGAGCTCCACAATCTAAGCTTTGAAATTCTCAACAAATTTCTTTTGTTGGTCAAATTATGGCTAATTAAACATTAGTTTGTTAAACACTTGTTCATTGAACAATAAGAGTAGAGAAAACATGGAAGGACTGTAATTGATTATAAGGCTCTAATACGATATATTACCAGCTTTATTATCTAGATCAATGGTTTTCAGCTGGTTTTGCTTCAAAACCAAGATTTTACAATTGGACACTATAGGTGGTGAGTGACCAAAGACAGAACCAAAACTAATGTATAAATGCCACAGAAATGTCTTGAAATTCATTAATGTTGGCATAGACACAATTAAATGAACAAAACAAACTATTAACAACAAATTCCTCCATTATTATATATTTATTTGGTCAAAAGGCCTGTTGGAAAATCCCATATCTGGAAAAACCTTCGGTGTCTTAATTTTTATGCATGTATACTAGTAATAACAGAATGCTACTCAATGTAAAACATAAGTAGTACTAGTAGAATACTCAAATGAATCCGTTTGCATGACTGTTACATATAGCATTTTATTCATGAGCAAATGAGTGTGAAGCAAAGTTGTGGATTATTTACATAATTTGCATGTGGTTTCACAGCACATGATCGGCGATGACTGATTGTGAATGTGACCGCGTCTTTTTTGCCAGTGGGCTGATTGTATCTGTGTATTTCACTGTAACTCAGTGGCTAGATATCCAGCTTTTCCATTTTTAACCGTCCATTTCGTTTCATGTTTTCTACTGCAGCATTATTACATGTATATTTCATGGCACATATTGTATTGAAATCTCGGTCAGCACATAACAGCAGAAATCAAAAGTATTGCAGTGCACATGAAACAAAAGAATCAGATCGCACTAAAACACAAACCAGCAGCAATTTTATAAAAACAAAACATCATTGCTTCTTCTCTTTGAGCCTCTCTTGGACCTTTTGTGGTTCGTCAAACTGAATCAGACGGAGGATGTTCTTATTGTCCATAACTCCTTGAATGAACTCGCCCTCTGTTATTTTACCTGATGATTCAGAGAAAATGCATTCTTCAAAACTCAATAAAGCTTATTCTGTTAAAGCGGATGTATCTTTGTCACACATTTATAACGCAACTTACCGTTTTCTTTTTTCCCAAAAAAGTCCCAAATTTTATCTGTTCGTTTTTCAGGAGTATTCTCATCATCCGGAAGGTTTTTCTGGTCTTCTTTGGAGATCATGTTGAATATTGACTGCAAAGAAGAGAAAAGAGACTGTACATATTCTGATGGCAGGTTGGGCAGCAACTGATTACATATAATCTGGATTACTCCCATATTTTCCTTTCTAAAACATTCGGAAAGCCCAGTTTTAGGG
>SCHK01440999.1:0-19350 GCA_004124795.1 Poropuntius huangchuchieni
TGCTACAAATATACCCATGCTATTTATGACTGGTTTTGTGGTCCAGGGTCACATATAATCAATTCACTGCCCTAGTTATATATGTAAAGTTACATCACTAATTAAAGTTATAGATTTTATTACAACATGCTATGCACAGCTGTCGAAAACAAGGAAATTGTTTATTTTAAAGGCTTCCTTCCTTTTTTTCTCTCTCACAGGAACCAGGAAGCTTGAGTATGCAGGCTCCACATGGCATGAGGGCTGTTTCATTTGCAACAGCTGTCAACAGCCAATAGGCTCGAAGTCCTTTATTCCAGATAAAGATGACCACTATTGTGTACCCTGCTATGAGAACAAGTTCGCACCGCGCTGTACTCAATGTAAACAGGTCAGTGGTGGGGTTTTACTAGCTTCTTTGCCTGAAATACGTAACCATGTGTTCCTCATCAGTCCACACACACATTCCTCCACAAAAAGTCAGAATTCTGACCTCATTTCTCCTTCCTGTTGCATATCAGAAGTCTTGCTGGTCACTGATTAACTCTGGCTGTCAGTTTCACATACTATCCTGACAAAGCACCGTCTGTTTGGCATCTTGGTTCTACAGTTCTGTGAAATACAAAAATAAAATAAATAAAACTATATATTTATATTGTATACACACACACACACACACACACACGTATAATTGTTACAGTTTTTTGTTTTTGAAGGTCTCTTATGCTCATCAAGGCAGCATTTATTTGATGAAATATGCAGTAAAAACAGTAATACTGTAAAACTGTAATTTATTCCTTTGATGGCATTGCTGAATTTTTTGCATGCGTTACTTCAGTCTTCAGTGTCGCATGATCTTTCAGAAATCATTCTAATATGTTCATTTGGTGCTCAGTTATTAGCAATCTAGTTAAAACTATCCAACCTCAACTTGTAAACTATACAAGCATAGTGACACATCCCTAGCATGCAATTCCTGAATATTATATGAATGGACGCTCGTGACATGAGGTTTTATGCGTAATAAACAATGGTAAATCAATACATTTGAATGTCATACCTTTTTCCATGTAGCTTGGTTTAGGTCAAGTATACGGAAGCTCATGCTGACAGGTTACTGTTCGTGTCTCTGATGAACTCTCTCCTCCTCAGGCCTTGGCTAAAGGTGGTGTGACCTATAGGGATGAGCCGTGGCATAAGGAGTGCTTTGTGTGCGCAAGCTGTAAAGTCCAACTAGCTGGCCAGCACTTCACCTCCCGTGATGACAGCCCATACTGCCTCAAATGTTTTGGCAATCTGTATGCCAAGAAGTGTGAAGCCTGCAAAAAACCTATTACAGGTAACATGCATGGACGTCAGTTTGGTTTAAAAATAGATACGGACAGTGTTGACACAACAGGTTCTGTGTTAGGGATTACAGATGTCTTAGAACTCATCTGAAATGTCACAGAGATTTTACATGATTTGTATTTCATTTTAGGTTTTGGTGGAGGAAAGTACATTTCGTTCGAGGACCGGCAATGGCACCAGCCGTGCTTCACCTGCTCTCGTTGCTCTGTGTCGCTGGTGGGCGCAGGCTTCTTTCCCGAGCAAGATGAGATTCTCTGTCGCAACTGCAACAGCAACTTATAGAACGCAACCCCTATCCACACACCTTACCTTCCCATATGCACGCATACATATACATGCACACGTCTATTTTACACTGCTGTGCCCTCAAATGAGAACTTCACATCTCAAGTTACGCCCATGCAGATACTGCTGTTTGAGATCACAGCAAACCAGCAATCTGCCCCCACACACAATAGTCTGAGCTTCACCAAAATACTCAAAAAATAGGCTTGCTGGTTTACAACTGGATAAACAAGACTTTTAAAAGATGCACCAAAGATTGCTGTTGAGTTGTGAAAGCCACGCAATGCTGAGTTCCAACTACAGTCTATCCGTTGCACAATCCAGAATCAACACTCCATAAACTTGTAGGTCTCTATGCACAGATAAAAATATCTGATCTGCCTACTAGTTATTCCCATCTTTATTTTTCCTGGCCAGCCAGAACTGTCATTAAGCTGGTAATGGTCATTAATGGGTGGATGTAGTCTGTGTTTGCAGCCTGTGAAAGAACTCAAACAGATTCCTTCATAAACACTTAAAGGTCAAAGGTTTGGTGTTCTGTTAAAGTGACTGAACGCCCATTCAGAACTGTTCCAAAGACTCTGTGCCAAACAAATTGTAGGCTCCATGAATGAAAGCACAACTGATTGAGTTTTGGGTACAGTAAAGTTACACTTTGAGAAGCAGCCACCCAAAGCTAAACATCTAAGCATTTACACACCATATGTGTCACATAAATATGTGTGACTGCTGTAGTTAGTGAGCACTTTTTTCTAAAACTTCACTAAAACCTTTTGTCTTTCTTAGCAGAACTTCAGCATCAAACAACATTTGATGAATTGCATATGCATTCAATTCAGTGGGAGTCTTCCAAAATGCATAGCAATGTCAGAATAAAAATAACAGCTGAAATGTTTCTGCAGTCCAGAGATGTGTGGGGAAATGAAGTTTGAAATGCATTTTGTATACAGGTGGAGGACAGACTTGCATTTGCACTACTATAGCTTGAATTATCTATAAAAGCACAGAAACTTTGAGATACAGCACGCATTACACTGTATATACACAAACTACATATTATTTCCTGTTCATTTCCTGTTTTTCAATTGTTTGATAATTCAATCATAACCTCTACAGTCATAATTTCTTAAATCTTTATAAATATGTCTCCTCTGTGTTAAGAGTGAATGAAATTAAACAATATTTGTGTCAGTATGTCAAAAATGATAGTATGCATGTTGTCAAACTTTGTCAAATTGAGACATTAAGTATTGTTATTTTATTGATGCCAATTTTACTAGTTTCACCTTCTGAGTATTTCTAAATGTATAAGTATATATTCACTTTGAGCTTTAATGCAGGAGAGAAGGAGTTGGCTAATGTGCATTTCTTAATTAAAGTGATTCAAGCTTTGTAAGTTTGAGGTGTGGTAAAAAAAAAAAAAATTTTTTAAAAATGAAAACAAAAAAAAACCTTTATTGATTGTTGATAAATATTTTATAAATTAAACCAATTGTAATGTCATTTTTTCAGAGACTACTACATTATGCAAAAGCACCAAAAACAAGTATTTTTGGTAGAAATGAATTTGGTTTAATCCAAAGACCCAAAAGCCTACTAGTATCCTCTAAGGTCTTCAATCTCATTCAGGGTTACCTTGTGCCTCTAGATGGGTGTGTTTATGTGCAAACGTGCTGAGTGTGCTATTTCTTCGCCTAGATGAGGCATAAGAACTTAAAACAAACACGTGGCCAAATCTGCTCCCTCTCAACACTGGTGAAGGTCTTCCTCCCCTTCTCTTTTTCAGCATTTTCACCAAAGAAGGAAATGGAAAAGGAGAACGGGACATGGTGGTGGGGGAGGGAGGCCTTCTGGTGGACGTTGGGAGAGCATGTGGGAGAGAACAGCCGAAAATGAAAATGAGAGGACGACAGAGGAGAGAGGGAGGGAAGATTGAAGCTTTTGGAGCTGGTCCATGGCACTTCCACTGGGGTTCAGTTACATACACACAGTCAAGAGGTTTATGGGAAAAAAAGAGAGGGCCAGTGAGGCAATGGAGGAGGGTTAGGAGGATCACATGAGTGGTGGGTGAATCATTACCAGGGAAGGCCTGTGGGAAAACCGGACACTGTAAAGTTGAAGTGACTCAAAGCTTCACTGACTTAAGTGGCTCCTGTATTAAATTAATCATCAGGTGAAGAGGCCACCAAACCTGATATAGTCACTGAGATGAGTGATGAAGCCCTACAACTGCTGAAAAGTACTTAGATGAATGATGAAACCTCTTCTATTATCCACTTGTGAATAATTTAACTTTTGTCTGACATTATCATGTCTGTATTAAATAAGCAAACCAACCATAATAAAGAACTTTGACTTAAACTATAAAACTTATTTAAATGGATTTCACTTCAGTTTAAATTAGTAAAACTGACTGTGGCTGATACTCAAGGTACAGTATAAGAGTAGATCAGCAGATCAACAAGTATTGTGGGGCAAGACCAACAGGTTAATGTTATGCTGGTTAACATGACACCTGCTGGTAGATGTGGGTACTACAGTAGATCCATTTAAAAGTAGCCATGCTATCTATTATTCCAAAATACATTTAATAGCAAACAAGATGTGTACTGTTTGTAAACGGACAACATTTTATTGTATAGTAGATGTTTTACCAGTTTATAAAAAAGAGGGGACCAAGAACAGATCCCTGGGGAACACCTCTTGTTAAAAGGGCTGGAGGGATTGTGTTATTGAAAAAAAAAAATCTACTACAACTTTCATCAGGGTGAGAAGTGAACCAGAAGTGAACAGTGTCAGCAATGCCAATTGCTAAGTTTATTACTGCAGACAGTATGCAAAGCTGTTCATGGTTGACAGTTCAAATTGAGAAGATTGAGACAACAGAAAGGAGGAGGTCATTAACAACCTGTGGGGAACTGTCTCAGTGCTATATTGAGGATGAAATCCAGACAGGAAAGGCTTATTTGAAACCTGGTGCAACTAAAGCTGACAGGAAAACTATCTCCAACACGTTTTCTTCAAAAAGGAGATGTAAGATACAAGTGTAATTATTTAAATCTGCAGGATCTAGACAACATTCCTTCAGGATTGGGGTGACAACACCAGTATTGTTATATCTCTCAAAAAAGGGAGGACAGGTAGAGGATAAGTGGGGGATGTTGTTCTCTAGATAATGTACAGCATTAAAGAAGGTTTAGCAATAGAGGAGAGACTAAGCGTGAAACTAAAAGTACAACTTTCGCAAAATATACAGAGAAGGTATGTTATTAAATATAAAGTGATATAGATTTAAAGATCACAAAAGTGTGGTTCCAGAAGTAATATTTCCTTGGATTTTCCTATTCTTTGGATAAACTAATTTCTAGCAAAACATTTTGAAACAAATCTGGTCGTTTAAATAATCTTACTGCTAGTTACTAATTAAAATGCCTATGGTGAAAATGAATGGAAAATACTACTTCTCGAACTTAAACCACCAAAACAGTTGGTGGTAATTGTGTTCTATTGCTAGTTGCTATTGACAGCAGAAAATATGCAGTTTAGGGCAGTTCTACATTACAGCACGTGATGAAAATGACTCTTATGAACTGGTTCTTTTTAATGAGCCAGTTAAAGTGATTTACCAATCTTTCAGATTTAGTGGTCAGTGAATCATATAATGATTATTAAGTTTTTGGATATGTCCAATATGTCCTACACACACAAATATACATAT
Organism: Poropuntius huangchuchieni; assembly: GCA_004124795.1. NCBI lineage: Eukaryota > Metazoa > Chordata > Actinopteri > Cypriniformes > Cyprinidae > Poropuntius > Poropuntius huangchuchieni. The sequence continues at coordinate 5,333 of SCHK01440999.1, forward strand.
ACACACACTTTGTCTATACTTTTACAACTTAAAAGTAAATATTTTAAAGTAAAAATAAACTTTCAGAATTAGATTTCCAAAACTAGAGTGACCATAAAAGTAGAAATAGCAGAAATAAGAACATCTGATTTTCTTATAAGTTAATTTTCTTCAAACAAGACATCACTGATGTTTGGAGGCTGTAAAACTTCATTTTAAACCAAAATAATATCACTGATGTAATTTGTGCAAACAGAATTAAGCTGCATTCCTTGGATTCTACTTCAATTCTTATTTATCCAGAGAAGTCTAGCCATGAGAAAGTGTGTGATGTCATCTCACTTTATCCTCAAGTGACATCTAAAAGCTTTGTATATTAAGTGCTGAAATGTCCATAACAATTAGCCTGTCCGGTGAAGCCAAATGCTCTCTGAAAATACCAGATGATTTATTGTACACACTGCTAGTTCCCATGATGACACTAAGTGCAGAGTAATGAAGCACTGTGGGAAACAATAGCTTGTTTTGTGTGCACTTTTATTTGGCGTTATGTGTCTCGATAAAGCCATTCGTGATTGTGGTTCTTCTATTTCTTAAGTCTCATAACATATTTTTAACAGATAGCCTAAGCTCAACAAGAAATGCAATACTGGTTCATGTGTCTGCTTGTTATTATCAAGACGCATTTCCTAACACATGCCAGACAGTGATTATTTAACCAGTAAAGACATCACGCTAAATTTGCCTATAAAATTAGTGGGGGGCTAATGGAACTTAAATGCTCATTAAAACCGGGACTCCAGCTCAACAGAAAGTTGCACAGATCAGGCTATTTAGCAGATAGTATCCTAGCACGTAGGTCACACCACATGACAAACACTTGACCACAATTTAAACATTAGTGTTAGCCGTGTCAAATGCTTAATTTTTCTTTTGAAAGCTTGTGCTTCAGACAGCAAAACTGAACAACTTAGATTGAAGTCAGCATGTTGTTGAAATGAATTTCCAAGAAGTGTGTTTAATCTAGTTTACCTGAATGGCTTTTATGAAATCTGTAGATGACCTGAGAAATCAAGGACCTATTTGCAGGTAAAGTAGTCAGTTTGTTCTTGTTAAAATCTGGCAAACACAACAGAAACCTAAAAATAAGGTATGAGTTGGCTAAACAAGGTCAACGTCCTAAGCAATTTGCGAGCAGAGAAGATTCACAGTCAGTAAGAAGACGAGAATCCTTATGACTAACATCGATTGCACATTTCAACTCAATTCTTCCATGTGTCTTAACAATGAGGGAGATAAATGTAGTTGTTACGGTCATAAATGATGTCAGAGCTGATATCGTATCATTCACAGCTGCAGTTTACAGGGTGACAGATTCCCAAAGGTAGACGTCTAGACAAGCTTTCAGAATTAGTCAGCTTGGTTGGTTACACTGTGTGAGTATTTCTAAATATCCTTTTAAAAATCAATTACTGGGCTGTTTTCTGATATCATTTAAGGTCAAGATGACAAAGTATGGAATGTGGTTACAATTGACATGAACACTTGCTGATTTTACAAGTCATCGACGGATGAGATAATTCCTGGCACTACTACGGTCACAGCTGTTTGATTTTAAGAAGCTGTGGAAGGGACGTAGAGGCACTAATACTTATGATATAAACGTATATATTTCCTATTTCTGTCAGTATATGGAGTTTTCCTGACAACATAATAAAAATGATGTTACAGAATATTCCAAATAATGTAATTGTAAGTAACTGGATTAATATTATGATACAATTTTAGGTCCTCAACATGAGGCAAGATTAATTTTAGTCAGCACAACACACTATCACTGCCACTATTCTCTTATGCCAAAAAACATTTTCATTTTATCTTGTGTTATTTTCAGCTTTGCAAGCAGCCTAGTAAAACGAATGTGACACTACGACTTATTCTGCAATAAGATGGATTATAGATATATGAAATATCAGCTTATCTTAATACATAATTGGGCCTGTTTTGTATACATTAGTGCTGCCAAATGATTAATCGCGATTAATTGCATCCAAAATAATAGTTTTTGTTCGCATCATATCTGTGTATATTTATTATGTATATATTAAAACACACACATACAGTATAAAGTTTGCAGATATTTACATGTATTTATTTATATTCGTATAATTTATATTATATATAAGTATATTTAGTATATAAACATTAAAAAAAATTATTAAATAAATACATGCATGTGTGTGCATTTATATACAGATAATAAGTACACAGTACACACATATATTATGTAAACAAAAATTTTTAATCGCGATTAATCGTTTGACAGCAAGTTACAAGTCAATTGTATTTTTACTTTTAATTTCACAAGAACACATAAATACACAACATTTCTGTATTACAATGATGTACATATACGTTTTAATTTGTAGGCTTTTTTTTTTTTTTTTTTTTTAATGATTTAAAAAAAAACAGTCTTAGCTCGTTTTATAGAGGTTTTGGACACTTTTCAGCTGGATAGGCAAAGAGACATGAACTAACACATTTGCATCCCTCAGCCTGTTCTCATTACTGTCAAAAAGATAGAGTGCTGTAATTCTGACTACTTGTCCATAAATCAATGTCAAACATAAACATCATCACTTCTTAATAAGTCTAGACACAATAAGTCTCAACACATCATCTGCATTAAGTCATCACAATCTGTGTACCAAGACAGAGAAAGTGATCCTTCCAGTCTAGAAGCTGTAAAATTTCGCGTAGACACAGTAGAACTCACTATTGAGTTGATTCTTTGCTTCTCATTCATGTATATAAACATCATATCCGGACAGTTGAGAAAATAGGCAACATCGTAATTTAGAGGTTGGTGTGTTTAAACTAGCGAGAGAAATGGAGCGAGAAGAGGAGGAGGAAAAAGAATTGTGAAAGGAAAAAAAAGGGATGACCTTTCACTGTTGCCGCTGTGAAACGTGGCACTAGGCATGTGCAACGGAGGAGCCGTGTAAAACCAGGCAGTGCGTTCCAAGGGTTTACTCATAATCCCAGAGAAACTCTCCACCGGTCTCCGTCAGCGTTCGGTTTAGTGCGGGTGTCCACTTGACGCGGTGCTCGGTGTTGCTTTAGCCACAGACATGTCTGTGCAGTCAACACTTTGAGACTATATGCAAATTAAGCAGAAACTCGCAACATGACGTAATAGACAAACATTACAAACGCATAAAGAAAGATGATTTTGGTCGCAATCTACTCCTGAGGGGAATTAAAACTGGTCGCAGGGGATGTTTATCCATCAGTATTAATCCAGTTCAAAAGTACAGTCAATGTAGTTGATATTTCTGTCAGGGACAACATCACTGAGGTCTGTTTTGGCAAACAGAGCCAGATGTATTTTTGCTGTAGACATTTTTCAAAAACCTCATCACTCTCGATTGCTGTCATCACAACAGGCCGAAATGAGAGATGAGAGAATTTGTAGCTCAATGGCAAAACACAAAGTCATCTGTCTAAGTCTTTAAGTGACACCCTCAGGCTCGATGTTTAATGGTAAAGGTCTGGAAGCTGCGTCCGTGGTTTGGCTTTCCCCAAAATATACTCTTCCTCCCCTCTCTGTGTCTTTATCTTTCTCTCTCGCTCTGAGGTCAAGACATTTCTTTCCTGTGGATGGACTTGATGGTTTGAGTGGTTATCCGACACTCCATTCTTCAAACAGCCATTTCTGTGGGTGAAAAAGGGCTGCGTTGTCTAAATATAACAATGTGTCAGGCTTACAGCAAGACAACAGAGCGTCAGCCATTACATTTGTGTTGGTATATGACCAAAACTCCACTTGGCAGTGCAGCATGTACTTGGATGTGCACATGGAGTTGAATTCTGTCAAGTTGTGGTGGCTGAAACAAAACATTTATTTGCATTATCAGCTGTTTTCTTCATGATATTTAAATAGGATGCACAAATATAAAAATTCTGGTCAATGCCAATAAACTGCTCATTATTGGCTGATAAACAATATATTGCTGATATTACAATTCTGTTCTATACAGTTAAAATAAAAAAAATTATAATCAAGTTTTGAATGATAAAAGTGAATCAATCTTCAGTGTCATATGATCTTTCAGAAATCATTCTAATATGCTAATTAGGTGCATAAGAAACAATTCTTATTAACAATGTTCATGTTTTTGTGGTGACTACACTACTATTCAAAATTTTGAGGTATGTATAGATTAAAAAGAAAGATAGAAATTATAATTTCTTAGTTTAAAAAACCCCCAGCTAGAAACACAAATGTGTTCTTGTGTGAGATCGAACAGCAAATGTGAAGCAGATGAGGTGAAGGAGACAATTACAAACACCCTACAATTAATGCTCTCAAATTACTCCTAGACTAAGGAATTCAGTCAGAGGTTAAAAACAAGGAGGTCTGTAATACCTGCCAATTGCTAACCTGTCCATTAGCCATCCTATTTATCTTGTGCTTGAAGTGTGCTATTTGGTTACCATCTTTGCTTAGTTCTTAATTTTTCGAACTGAGCCATAAAGCCAGGTGGCGTAAAAGTCATGTTGACACTGATTTTAAAAAAAAAAGAAACTATTCTAAGATTCTAAGAAGTCCTAAACATTTCTTTAAGCTGTTAAATTATATTTGTATTTTTAGTAGTCTATTTTGTCTCTATTTTCAGGTCACTTGTGCACCTGTAAATCAGGTCATGTGAAGCCAAGCCTAATTTAAATTAAAACACTACACGTGTCCCATCAAAACAATTCCTGTTTCAAGAATTACCCATTTAAGAGTTCAAACTGGATGGTGCAACTAAAATTGATTCAGCATGACAACCTGCCATGTGGCCCTGGGGTGTTTCACAATGGTGACATTGATGTCTAAAAGATCTGACCTCTAATATAAGTGAGGCAGTTTTCACACATAACGATTAAAGTGAATTATTTAAAGGTCCTAATTATCCTTAACATTACTCACACATTATCCGGTGTCATGAGTCTTTTTGGCAAGCTTCATGTTTATAGACAGGACAAGACTGAAAGCAGCTGTATTAATACGCTCGTTATATTCATTCGTAATATATGCTATGATTACAAAAATACTGCTGCTATTATAGGTCATTTTTCACATGTAACAGTACAGAGTGAATTTCTCCTTCGTCAAAACAAAACAAGTTCATTTTTTATGATGCGTCGCCCTCTAGTGGACAAAGAATAATTCAGATTCTCGATACGTTCAGTGATGCCTAAAATTCGATTAGATTCGATCCTATAACATAATAATCTAGCTATAGCCAACTAAAACATCTAAACAATTATAATAATTAAACCGTAAAATTAAATGATAATATCTTGTAGACAACAAAAACCACTAGTGCTGGAGTACAACACCCACTAGGTGGCGGCACTTTCCTACTATTGCCAAAATTCATTACACTGTATATTCACAATCTACAAACGGTATATTGCGTGATTTTATCCTTTTTAACAATGCCTTTGTCTTCAGCATGATGCTAAAAAGTAATGAAATCGCCAGATGAAATTTCTTTATAACTTGACTTAACATTTGACTTATTGGATAAGCGGCTTTCGAACACTTTGAACAATGAAAAACAAATTCTGCAATGAATTAATCATTCTATGTAAATGATTTAAGCTTCTCCTGACTTATTAATGAGCAAGCAATTGTACCCGAGTCACTATTTGTGTCACTGTCACTTCAATATAATATGAGCATAGAAGAATTATTTTACCAAATATAGCCTATGCTTTATCGGTCTCAATAAAGTTGATTTAGAAGACCAGACAAGAATAATGCATCAGCTAATACAAGCAAATAAGAAAGTGCCTAAACTGTGAATCAAACGCTGCTCTCCAGTGGTTGGAAGCAGATGTTTGTGGAGTTCCCAGGCAAGTCAGGCACAGTTCTTGGCTACAGCGCTCTCATCCTGACACGCACAGGAGTTTTATACCCTGTCTGCACCTGCTGACCGAGGGCTGTTTCTGTTAGCGTGGATGCCCATGGATGCCCATCATCTCAAAAGCTCGCGCGCGTACGAATTACCAGACAGTGATAATAACGAAAGGTTTCGCAGTTCCAATGTTTTTATGCTTTAATTTGGAATATTGTGCTGTATTGAGTCGGTTATATATAGCTTGCATGTTTGAGTCTCATAAAACCTCTGGGGTTCCAGTATCTCCTGCACTGGCAGGGCGCCTCGCTGGTAGACACCACAAACACGGTGCCAGCTTATAAATCCCACCACCCACACACTCCATCACGCTCTGTTCCAGAGGCACCCCTTTAGAAACATCCCTTTTTGGCCCCCATTTTCGCTCTCCTCAGATCTCGATCCATACGAGAGAGGCTGTTGTGTTTCAGAGCAGGAGAGATGAAAACGTGGAGCGGTTTTCTCTATGGGGAATCCCTGAGTTCATGTGAGGAGAGCTGGATTCGGTTATGATTTGAAAGAAAGACAAAAATTGGGTAATTGGTAATAACAGTGGGAGAGCACATGGCTTATACGCGGAGAGTATATGACATGCGGGAGACTTGTGGCCTCATTTGCCCCGGTGGAGTCCGTGACCTGAGAGGGAGGACGGGGGACATCTTAAGTTCTGTGACTAAGCGAAAATGCTCGGCACTCACGAGGTGAAATATTAAGACGAGAGCACATGTACGATGATGTTTTTCATATATTAAGTTTTACATTGAACAGTAGCCTACAGGGTCGTCAACGTACGGAGCCCCTAAATGCGAAGAGGAAAAAAATTAATTGGGACAAAAATTAAATCCTTTAGCGCTCTCTCTTAAAACTTTTGAAATCACCGCCAGAGAAATTCTGCGTTAGCTCGCGAAATCTTTGCGATACAACTTGAGGAGCGTGAAAAAATGTCAATATTTTGCATAAGAATGCAAAGTATTTCTAGGGAATGTACAGGGAGCGCTAAGTCTCCGGTGAAAATTACAGGCTATTTAAACAATTTTACGTTCCCTCTCAGAGAATTTTTGCATTCACAAAACTTTTGTGATAAAATTTATTTGAAGTGGGAGAAAAAACAATATTTTAATACTTTTGCAAATGAACACAAAGTTTCATGAGTGAATGCAATAGGCCTACATTTTGGGAATGCAAAGTTTCACTGGATAAATTATATTTCAGTGATTTTTGTGTTGACTGCCCGAGAAAATTTGCGTTCGCTGGCAAAACTTTTGTGAAAAAAATTATTTGAGGAAAACAATTAACCTATTGCAATGCAATGCACGCGAAAGCAGTTTCTCGAGGGGACGATTAATGCTTTTGTGTTTAGCATTCCCCCGAGAAAAGTGCGTTCATTTGCAAAACTTTTGTGAAAGATATAATTTTAGGAAAATGAGGAAAAACTGAAATTCAGTAGGCTACATTTACCACAGAACGCAAAGTGTTTTCGGTGGGACAATAAGCTTACTTTTGCGAGAACGCAATAAATCGCCAAAAATAATTTTTCAACTCTTCTCAGATTTTTCATCACTATGTTCCCTTAGGGTCTCCGTGTTAATGAGAAATCAAGAGCTTATAAAATGGAAACGTGGCCGAATAAATGCAGAGAGGGGGACCGAAGGGGAGGCCCGGGGGGATCGAGAGATGAAGCGAGGGATAGAAAGGATGCAGACGAGAGAGGGTGAACGAGAGGGAGAGCTCCGTTCCATGGAGCCGGCGCAAGAATTTATGATCAGGAAGGGGGATGAAAGTGTAATTTACGGTCCACTCTCTACCGTTTTTCTGCCCTCCCCTCTGTAATGAGAAACGGCTGTTGCGGTCGGAGGGTGCGAGCCCGTTTAAGCTCCTCCCCCTGGCGATGACACACAATTAGTTTTTATTCTGTCCCAAGTTTTACGGCCCTTGCCCGGGCACCAACTATCGCCGTTCACGCTAATCACAATCGCTGTTCGAACTGGAACAAACACCTTCCTCTCCTGTCGTGACACAGACCACCCCAGTGAAACACTGCTGTGCTCTGCCACAGTTAAATATTAGGCTATTAATATACTGATCATTTTCCTTCACATTATCTCAACAACCACGTGTGTTGTCATCCCTTCTTAGAATCAGTTTTCCATGGTATGATTCCCAAATGAAGCATACTTTTGATCTAATTGGCCAAACAGGTTTGTAAAAAGGTCTGATTGACTTTGATTTATAGGGTAATGACAATTTATGTCAAATAGTTCTCAGTGTAGGTTCATTTTTGAAACATTTATGCAAAATTTAACCTGTGATACAATTACAAAATGCTAAATAATTCATACTCAAATCTTAAAACACTGGTTAAGCTGACAAATTTTGTAGTACTTTTATATCATGAATTTGTCGATTCATGATATAAAAAACATGTAACAACTTAACCCTGACTATTTAAAAAATGTCCTGAAAAAAAATAGATAGGTAGATAGATAGATAGTCCTGCATAGATAAATACACAGACAAAAATACAATTAGAAACTGCAACCAATGTTTATTTAGATGTTTATTAACCTTGTAGACTTTTATAGAAATAGATATACAATAACAGTAAGTATATTGCATCAAGATTAACGGAAGCTGACATTTTCAGTGTCATAATTCTCATTAGGGGTGTATATGGTGAACACCCACTGATCTGGGCTGCATGTCCCAAAAGCATCATAAGACTATAGATCATAAAAACCATTAGCACCAGTGGTCTCTACAATCCACTTCTGCTTTTGGAAAATGCAGCCCTGGTCAGCAGGCTATAGAAAGCAAACAGACTAAGAAAAGTGTGACTGGATGCTACATGTAGATAACTGTATGATGTACAGCATTACTTTCTCAGATACTGATACTGTTTGTTGCAAAGCGTTATGAATGATGTGATATATTGTATCTATTTGAACCATGATAACTGAGCAATTAAAAACCTATAAAGCATATAATCAATGCAGTTTAAGCATTATGCTGGTTTCGTTCCTCAATGGCTTGGTCACACAATACTGTAGACTTCTGTTGACCTCTTTCTTCTCCTCGCTTCACAACATAAAGGTGCACACAAGAACACTGATTCAAAAACACAAAATACATCTGACACACACACACACACACACACACACAATCTTTCATATACATACTTCAACACTGTACATTCCTCATATTATTGCTGCCTTCTTCTGTGCAGAAAATATTGTATTTATTTTCCCCTAATCGCAAGACTTTTATTTTATATATACCACTAAAACAAGTAAAACCACTCCATCGGTTGTAAGTTATAAGTGCTTTGTTTCTAGATATATAATAACACTTTTTGCATCATTTTTGGATAGTTTCATTATCATTAAAGTTCTTCTTTCTCCACATTCTCTCTGTAAACCACAATATCAGTTCCAGTGCCTTCTTTTGTTATAAACAACAGAAAAAAAACAGATATAAAAAAGCACTTTAAAAAAAATGTAAAAATCACTTTTCACTCTGAGACAGACTCACAGACAGACTCCAGACTGTTTGCTACCTGTCACGAACATAAGGAGATCCAACTCTGGAGAAAAAAGAATGTGATTACAGCTGGATTAGGTGAACCACAAGAGATTCTAATGTATTTTAGATGTTCTTTAAGCAACGTTAGGACGGCGGGCCTCATTTGCAGTGATGTTTATAGTTCAGAAGCCTTTCCAATAGGTCTAAAGAGGAACATATGGAACATTTCGCCAACCACAAACAATGTTGTTTCCTGTGGGAAGGCTTACAAAAAGATGACCCTGCACACGCACAGCGCACAGTCTTTCTGGATGCTTCCAAATAGCATGAGACTAACCAACCTAGCTCCTTGGTTCCCTCAAACTTTACTCAATTCACACAGTTCATTTATTCAGTACAGCAATCCTCCAGTTCTCATTGAGCATGTTTTACGTGTAGCAGCGTTATTCCTTTTTTTTTCTTTTTTGCATAATTTTGATATTGTCACAATCAAAAACCGTTTGTCTTCAGCCAACGAAGATGGGCCAGGCATTCTCCTTTCTTAGGCCCACCTGACACCACCATAAGATTAGGTCACCGTGCTTGTTGTAATGGTGGGGACAGTGGTGGACCGGTTCGGGGTCTTTTTTTTCTTGTTGCCCCCTTTGCCACTTTCTTTGGAGTCTCGTCCGCGGTTCTTGCCATTTTTTTCTCCGCGGTTTTGCGGATTCTTCTTAGTTTCTCCTGAATAAAAGAAAGTCGCAATTAGAAAACCCAAGATGTATTTTTTCATTGTTTTCAATTAAAAAGTATTTAAAACAATGTAAATGTACTTAAGAAACAAAAATCTTTTTCTTTTTCTTTATTATTTCGTTCTTGTTTTCAGAATAAACATTACTAAATTTTATTTAGTTTATTTTTTTTATTTTAAAAAGAAAAAAATTTCATTGACTAACTTCTAATTCTAGATATAAAATTAAGCTTTAACACAAATATAATTTTGTATTTTAAGTAAATTAGAAAAGAAATTAAAAACACAAAAAATATGTATATTTATATTGGTAAAACATAGAATATACAGAATATTGCGAATGTAAATGATTCACAAAAAATATATGTGCACATTTAAGCATGTCCAAACGAACAAAAATGCATAAACATTTCACATAAATAATTATAAATATGGATAACGTCATGCTGAACTGTAATACTGTCCAAAAAAACAGTACTGAAAAACACAGGCTGGTTCGTTTCCCATCATCCTCACTTGCACTACTACAAGGGGGAGTCGGGGCCTCCAGACTGACTGATATTTGTTATGAAGTTAGTGTTGTGAGTCTCAGTGTTCCCTGGAAACCAAAGTCAACACTCATTTGGTGCTGGAGAGCATTCACTCTGCACTTGATAACATGAGCCACAAACACAGCCACTCTGTGACTCCTGAAATTGGCTCTCTGCTCATCTCAAAGCCCTGATGTTTTACCACAAACTGTTGCATTTGTTTCTACATAAAACGCATGATTAAAAATAGAATGGAAATGATGCAAACAAACATTTGTTTAATTAAACCTTTGATTCTTAATAAGAGTTATATAAAAAGCATTTTCACTTTTACAGATTTTTTGACTTGAAATGGTAACACATAAAAGACAACTTTCTTTGGCAAACATTAAAGAGTTTAATGGACTTGATTCTAACAACAAAACAAGCAATAATTAGCATTCCCTTAGTCTATTTAACAGAACTGCCAAGGCCTGTAAAGCACAAACAGCAGTTCTTTCTGCTATATATAAAGCCTATATCAAAGATATGATGTTGTTTGTAATGATGGCTGCTACATTATTGAAGCGTCGACAACTGAATATTTCCACAATATTACAAGAGAAAGTGTGCTGCTGTACTGTTTTTATTTTCACTGCAGGAAATCGCAAACACTATTTTGAACTTTTTTGGGGGTGCTACAGATCAAAAAAGAAGAGGTTAATATTGCAATAATTTGTTACTTGACAAAGCCAAAGTAACGCTGCTGCGCGTTTCAGAGTAACACACAGTAGTGGTGCTTCGATTACTGTTTTTGAGCAAATTGGTTGAGTGAACAAGTCAATGACTCATCTTGCTTGTTTTTTCCTAAACAAACCAGTAGCATGTTTTGAACAAGTTGGTTGGATAAATGATTCAGCGACTAACTAACAAATAAAGACATTTGATTGCTTTGTACAATAATGAATCGGTATGTTTTGAACACATCAGCTAATTGAATGATTCAACAACTCACTCAATGACTCAATGAAGGCCAATTCGGAGTGAGAGCAGGCATGGTCGCCATATTCGAGGGCCGAAGTGCATAAAACTGGCCACCTCAAAGAGCCCTTCAGAATGAAAGATTTTGCTTCCATGATTCCATGCTTCCAAAGTTTGATTGTGCAACGGCGCCTCCTTTATTGGCTCATCAAGTAACAGAAGGGATTTCGAAGGAATTAGAGAATAAGGAACTGGGATGAGTCACTTGTTTGGTTCCTGAATGAATCAGTGTGTTTTGAACAAATCATTTTAATGAATGATTCACTGACTCATTCATCACTCATAAAATCACTTGCTGTTAACTTCCCAGATTCGTTCGGCCAGATTAGAGGAACCGAGATAAATGTTGTATGTATTGTATCAAAGTCTTATCAGTGAGATGATTTCTGAAGTTTTCCACATATAAAACAAAACAAGTCTAACACAATTCTATTGTTTAGTATTCATTGCTTTGAGAACAGCAATCCCGTGTGAAGAATTCAAAGGCCTTGAGTTTACAAAATGCCTTTACTCGAGTGTCAGTTAATCACGATTTTAAAACCGAGGTGAAACGAAAAAACATGGAAGGAAATGGAGCTTTAAACTTTGGATCCACATGGAGGAGACTTGTTAGCTTTGATAAAGCGGTAAGAGCGCTTGGGGAGGATCCATTCATTTATGACAGCAATAATTACAGCGCTGCTCAATCCAACCTAAACACCATTGCCTGACAAAGGCAATCACGCGTTTAGCGTATTCGGTTTTCGTGCAAAGACATTTATTAAGCTACAGGAAGGGGAAGAGAAAGAGGGGGAGCTTGGCAAAATCAACACAAAGCGTGAGATCTGCAGACCAGTAAATCACCGATGTTATACAAGCACTGCCCCCTGTGATTTTTACAGCAGCCCTGTCAGCCAATTCCTGCAGATGTATTCACAGCCCTGCTAATTTAGCACGAGGTGCACATTTACGCACTGAGGAAAAAAAGAGGGCAATCGGGTCATGCAACCCATAACCTATGAGTTTTTTGACACCTGAGCTGCATTAATTCTTTTCGCCCTGAGAAGTGGGTGGTGTTGCTTTGCTTTTCTGGCGAAAAACATGTTTTGACTCCAGCTAGCACATAACTGATCCTATCTTAACACAGTTAGGAAAAGCATGATATTATGAGATTGAACTACAAACAAATGACTTTACATGTGTCCAGGCCTATTAGTTCACCATAGCTCTCTCTCTCTCCAAAAGCTTTTCCGACAAGTGGACTCTCTAAGTTTAAAAATTTGGCAGGCGACATAGCACTTTTATGGGGCAGTTTATAATATTTCACTGTTAATTATTCTTATGGACCCCGGGTGGAAATTCTTTCCACAAATACGGGCGTCATGCAGAGTAAATTTGCCTCTCATTTCTCAAATGGCGCTGTCACACCTAGTCCAGCAAAGCGTGGAGCCTACTTCTTCCGACAGAAAAACAGCGAGCGCTTGATCTTGTGAGGCTGTTCGCACAGAATAAGACGTCATTTCCAGGAACGCACTGTTTCTCAACAGTGTGAAGACAACTAAGCGCTCAGGAAGGTATGTTCGGATGTTTATTTTAAGAACCACTCAAAGCATGATGCTACGATTAGCTTGGATTGAGTCATGAATCATGCAATTTCCTAAACTGATATGAATGGCTTGAATACATGATTAAATTAAAGGAGATCTCTTGTTTGGGAGATATATATTGGAAGAAATAAAAGACAAAATACAAAAATAGACTATGGGTGAAAGCAATTACAATCACACAAACACTTTTTATTAGCCTGGATTGATTTCTGAATTGGCACTGACATTGCAAGGTCTGCTGTAAACTATTCAGTTGTGAATTTCATGAAACGTTCATGAAAACAATCAAATGAGCAAATGAGCTATTTTTATTGTTGAAAAGCCAAGTGGTTATTAAAGTGTGGGAGACTTCCTTAGTTTTCAAATCTTGTTCACCTGCTGACATTCAAAACTATCACATTGACAACAAACACAAGATCCAGTAAAGTTTGAGGTTGAGGTCCTGCATTTTCTTGTGTGCATGCTAGATTTGAACGCAGGGAGCATAATAAACTTAAGCCTGAATGACTTATGTGCTTTTAAGCTTGACAGTTACGATTACCTTCTCATCCTTGTTTTCACTGATAAAAATGTCATTCAGGTTTAAAGCAGCAAAAGATTTTGATTTTGGGCAAATGATGCCTTCTATATTACCTCTTTGCATACTTATATATATATATAAAACATAAGGGTCACACTTTAGAATAGGTAACACTATTCACTATTA
>SCHK01441034.1:0-17045 GCA_004124795.1 Poropuntius huangchuchieni
TTATTTGAATTAGATTATAAAAGTCTTTACTGCCACTTTTGATCAATTTAATGTGTCTATACTGAACAACAACAACAAAATCGAAGTGAAAAAAAAAAAAAAAAATCAAACTGAAAAATTACTAACAAAATTATTTAAAAAATAAAAAATAAAATAAAAAATAATAATAATGATATATATATATATATATATCTCAACAGCAAATAATTAAGACAACACTTGATTTTATCTATTGGAATTGATTTGGATCATAAATAATGGGATATAAAATACATCATGGACAATATAAAAGTAAGTTGTTTCACTAAGGAACAGGACAATGTAATTTCTCACCTGCCAAGTTTCTTGTTTGCTGGAGACACCAGAAACATTATATTCCTCAAAGTGTGGTGAGGATGAAGCAGCTCGCTGTCAACATGCTAAGAATCAAGCATAAACATGAGGCGTGAGATCAGAATATGACTTCACAGATCAGAGTGGTCTCAGCTTTGAGAAGAATTTACCTGTGAAAAGCAGAGGTGCAGGATGTTGGTGTTGAGTTTGTTTACGGCACGGGTGAATCGGTAGCGGGTCAGATTATCACCGCAGAACTCACTGTAGAAAAGACAAAACAGAATACAGGACATTTATTTTTATATTAAAATACTTGAAAAAAAGAAAAACTTCTTTCAGTTAGTTGTCAGGGCAACATTTATCATTTCCATTTGTAAAAAAACAACAACAAAAAAATTACTGAAACGTAAAATTAAAAAAATTGAAGAAAAAAAAATGAAGAAAAATTATAATAGATAATTAACATGCAGATGTAACCTGTTGCACAATTTTTTCGGAAGGTTGACATCAAGAATATGAGACAGGATATTGATGAGCTGTGTAGCATAGCAGAGGGCGGCACTGATGGTGTGTGCCGGGTTGATGTGGTCCAACTCTACACAAGAAAATAAACAACTCTGTAAAATGCATTTGTTAAATATTTTCTTTCCTTTAAAGAGGAACAGAAAGCAATAAAACAATGTATTTCATTTTGAAAGGATGTAAACATATTTAGTTAACTATCACTGCACTGAGAAATAACTGTTGGTTGGTTGGTGTTTTGACGCCATTTCAGCTTCCTTGACTATTTCCATGGTGAGTAACAAGTTGAAAAACTATAAAAAAATCAGATTATAGCTGTAAAATGGATTTAATGTTTGAGATGTATTGTAATTACCCATAAGTTCTGTACCTGGCCCCTGATTTCCACTCTTCTCCTCCACCCAGCTGTAATAGGCTGAGCAGTCTCCATTACTAGGAAGTGTGACGTGTGGCCCAGTGATACTGATGCTCGTCTCTCCGTTCTGATCGTCCCAGATCCAGCGGCCTGAGCTGTAGGTGATTCGCCTCGCCTCTGCGAGTTCACTGACGGTGCTGGAGGTCAGAGCAAGGTCATTCTCAGCCTCTGCTGGGTCCCTGCAGGGCACAAATACTTCAAATGATGCATTATGCTTTATTCATAAAGCATGTTTATTATTATTAATATGCTCATATTCAAAAACCAGCCTAACAAGATTAGTTCATGCTTATTTATCAATGCCAAGTGATAGTAAGCTAATTACACAGAGTATCCCTGGAGCAAGTTGTTAAGCGTCACAGTCATTTATTTGATCAAAACAAACAAGCAAAAAAATAATAATATTGTGAAATACTGTATTATTACAATTTAAAATAACTGTTCTCTGTTTGAATATATATTAAAAATAATAAAATGGAGCAGATTTTAAAATATTATTATTATTTTTAACTTACTGACTCAAACAGTAGTATATTATTTATCTGGTGTTTCAGTGGTGATTTAAAAAATAAAACTGTACAGAAAATATGTACAAGACACATTTTAGGCTCTATCAATACCCACATTAAGACTGTTCTACTAAGCAAGCAGCGAAATGATGCTGACAAGTTAACATGTTTTCACACAAAATCTAAGTTAGTTGACTATTATAGAATGCATTGCAACAAGCTCAGTTAAAATATGCATCCAAAACCATGTGTAGTGTATGTTTATTTGTAATTTTAATGTTCATTAAATATATATTTATGCTCATCTTATCTGCTCTGACCTGCTGCCCTGCTTCTCCTCCTGGATGTTGAAGATGTGAGTAGTGAGCTCCAGGATGTGCTCTCTCCGCACTTCAGCCAGGACCTCCAGCCTCCCCTGCAGCTCTTTGGATCTCTTCTCCAGGAGCTCGCCTAGACGTTGGTTATGTCGCTTAATTTTGTCCCTCTTTTCCTGGTGTCGGCTGGCCCTGCGCTGCAGTCGCTGCCCTTCTTCCTGGGAACGCAATAACAGCTCCCTTCCTACGGTGAAGAAAAAGAAACAGCCAAGACATCAAACAACAAATTGCTATTTTTATTGTTTAACCTTTTCTATTGAAAGAACAATCAAGAAAAACTTCACATAGTAGCTCAACGTGATTGTGCATGTTTACACACTTTTCTCTTGGGATCGTTTTTGTTGTAATACTCACCACTCTTCACTTCTTCATTGCCGGTGCAGATGGCCTCTTTGAGTTGCTGGATTTTCATCTTGCATGACATGATTTTCCACCTCTGTTTAAAAAAGAAACATGCGGAACCATGATTGTGAGAACTATCTTAAAAAACAGGCTTATTTCTCATCTTTTAACTTTAAAATCAAGCACTTCAAACAAAACATGCACAAAAATACTTACAAGCTGGTCTGCCTGGACCTTCTTGTCCATGGCTATGATGACTCTGAAACAAAAGAAGAATTCAGACTGGGTATTATCTGTACATAATGTTGATTTATGCATTACACAATGCTGATATAATACCTCTGTTGAAGATTCTCCTTTTCATTTTTGAGCTTTTGTAGTCTTTCAAGTTTTTCTGAATACCTGATGGCAAAAAACAATATATTGAGTAATACACACTTTACTTGCTATTATATATAATAACAATAATTATGATATTGTTACATTTAGCAATATGACTCAGCTAAAGCCAACCAGGTCAACACATTGGCATATCAAAAACTGCCACAAAGTTTCTTTACAAGACAAAAATAGGCCATGACAACACTTTTAATAATGTGATTAAAACCTATTTAAATAACCAAATCACTGACTTGTGACATGAAAAGAACGAGAACGCAAAAACGTAAACGTCTTTGTCATCTGACAGTTTGTTTACAGAGTTAGCAGTTAGCAACTTAGCATTCGATTCTTGGGCCACGAATTAGCAAAATTCTATCGAGTGTTCACAAAACGCATATAAACGCCGAAAACACTTCATATCAAGAGGCGACTTATACTTAAATAAAATAAATAAATGTGAAACAGCTCGTTAAACCTGAAAACTGTTAGCATGCTAGCGTGAGCTGTTAGCATACAGTGTAAATAATAATAAAAAAATAAAGAAATTAAAACACACCTCTCTGGATTTCTCCCGTCAAAACACACGAAATCGCCGTTCTGAATGCAGCGGGCGCAGGTCAGTCTGCGTCTGGCCGTGTTGCAGAGCGGACATCTCTCCACGGCTACAAAGAGCCCCTCTGCATCATCCAGAGCCTCCACCATGACCGCGGCAGCAGCGTTCACGCACGCCGGCTGAAGGTGCTGCTGAGGCGGCTGGGGTCGAACGGGCGCCCGGGTCTCTGATGCAGACTCTGGATGATCTTCACCAGGCCCCAAAGCCCGGGGTTCGCCAGATAAGGGACAAGCCATGATGACACAGGCTCTATAAAGAACAGAAGTCCCTTAGAAACGGTCACTGTGAGATTTACATGATCTGTGGTTGGAAATATGAAAATATAACCAGTAGTTCTGGTCCTTAGGTCTCTATGCCCAGCTGAGTGCAATGGATGTCTGCCCTACGCACCATGTGACGTATGTTGTTTGTGTATGTTTTGTCACGTGTGTGGTGGTGGGGTGTCTTACAAAAATTTACCGCGGTAACCATACTTCTAAATACTATCAATCAGTACCAAGGATCTAAAACACCATCGTAAAAGAAGATATTTTGCTATTGTAAAATCAAAACAGAATAGGTCCCTTTCGTTTGGTGCTCGTTTTCATATTCCTTTTTACATGTGATTCTTGGATATATATGAAAACATACACACACACACGTTTGTTTCTGTGAATTGTGGTGACTCTGCATTGACGTCTATTACTTTTATACTGACCAAACGATATTTTCTATCCCTTAACCCAACCCTAATCCTAAACCTACCCTTTACAGAAAGTTTGCATTGTTGCACTTTCAGATAAACATCATTTACTATTTTTAATCATTTTTTCCCCCTGGTGGGGACCGCAGGCCAGTCCCCACAATGTCAAAAATTTCAGGTTTTACTATCCAATGATGTAGCATAAACAAGTACACACACACACACACGCGTATATATATATATATATTGAAAACAGTAAAAAAAATTGTTGCAAGTGAAGAATATTGGAGTACATTTCACAAGATATATATGAAGGAAATAAAGCTTCATTTCATTTCACTGGTTCTGCAAAAGAGAAGTCTTCAAAGTTTATTTACCTGCATTAGCAAGTAGCAGTTCAACATGTACAAAAGGGACAAAACATAGTCATAACCCAAGTGGACATGTCTCCATATGAGAGCCCACATAAGGCAAAGCTGAATATTTTAACAAAACATTTACTTTTCACAGTAAGCTCTGGTATTCTCTGTTATTTCAGCAACCCTCACTAATGTAGACAACACGTAAAGTAAACGTAAAGACATTAAACAAAGCACAATAACAAAAGTTGATTAAGTTATTGCATTCAAACCTTTCAAGCACCACTCATATATGGATATGAGACACATCGTTATAGACAAATATTCACATGCAGCATATGCAAGTATAAATGCAGCATTTCTACTGCTTCCTGAACCCTTTTAGGATGGGGTAAATATTTTCAAAGGCTTCATAGATCTCCGACCGCTCTTTCGCACCTAAAAACCATAATAACATGAAGAGAATGAGTTATACAAAACAATTTCAATGCAATACTTGGAATAGTTCCCCAAAAATGAAAATTTGCTTATGATTTGGAGATATGCTTTTTTTTTTTTTTTTTTTTTTTAAACATGCAACTTTTTACTTCAAAGATGTTAACTGATGAACTGGAGTGGTGTGGATTACTTGAAGATTACTGTGATGTTTTTATCAGCTGTTTAGACTCATTCTGACGGCACCAATTCACTGCTGAGGATGTAATGCTAAATATTTCCAAACCTGTTCCAACGAAGAAACAAACTCTTGGATGGCCTGAGGGTGAGTACATTTTCAGCTAATTTTCATTTTTGGGTGAACTATTCTTTAAAATTGGACTATGTGAGATTAGACTAGTGAATAAGACTATATATCAACTATACCTGTGAGCACAACTTTTCCAGACACAAAAATCAGCAGCACAATACGTGGCTTCACCATGCGATATATCAATCCAGGAAACAACTCTGGCTCATAGCTAGAGGGGTAAAATGGTTAAAGACAGATGTTACGAGACCACTTATATTGTGGGCCAGTAACCATCAAAATTAATTATGACAGACAGACAGACAGACGCCTGTCCAGACCTGCTGAACTGCTGGTGAGTGAGGACCAGGCCTTCTAAGCGGATAGGAAAGCAGACGTCACAACTTCCAACCATGTTTTGGATTTTGAAGTCAAGGAATTTGGCAGGGAAACCAAGTTTCTGTACCACCCGGGCATATTTCCGTGCAGCAAGGCGAGATTGCTCCTCACTGCTTGGAAAGATAAACAAAGGGAAAGGCAAATATAGGGTAAAAGACACACGTGAGACTAACATAGGGCTAAGTTTATCTATTTTACAGTTGTGCTACCCTAATGCATTATAGTTAGAGTTCTGAATATATATTATGTATACCTCTTGGCCCCAGTGCAGACCATTTTCCCAGAGCTGAATATGAGAGCAGTAGTTCTTGGTTCACGTATCCTCATTATAACAGCAGCAAAACGCTATACATAGGCAAAGTCTGGAGTTATATGCTACTGAAAAGACTGAACAATGTACCTAAAACACAAAGTTAAAGGAGGAGTTCCCCCAAAAAGGGAAAGTGTCATTTATTTTTACTCATCCTTATGTCAACAGCATACAGAATAAACAATGACAGCATTTACAAGAACTTTTCCTTTAAGAAAGCTATACAAATGTGTGTTTTGTCTATAATTTAATACAATTCTATGTAGTTTTGCATATATAAACTACAGTATAAACAGTACCTTTGGGTTGTATTCAGCATTTCGAGCTTGAAGTGCAATGGATTTGAGATTCAGAGGGCAAGCAAGATTCACTGTTGA
Source organism: Poropuntius huangchuchieni (assembly GCA_004124795.1). Classification (NCBI taxonomy): domain Eukaryota; kingdom Metazoa; phylum Chordata; class Actinopteri; order Cypriniformes; family Cyprinidae; genus Poropuntius; species Poropuntius huangchuchieni. Next base: position 6,341 of record SCHK01441034.1, read on the forward strand.
CACAATATTCCTGTGTATGATCAAAAACAGGTTTGGAAATATAGTATACAAAATTAGGATGCAAAGGCTGGTGGTTCAAAGGTAATCACTCTACACTTAAAGAAGTGCAAAGGATTCTATTCTATTCAAACTGCAGACATTTGGTTTACTTAAATCATGAACTTAAAGTATTTTATACTCTAAAAAATAAAGCTTCCAAAATGTTTACAGTGATGTCATAGAAGAACCATTTTTGGTTCTCCAAAGAACCTTTCAGTGAACAGTTCTTAAAAGAACCATTTCTTCTTATTGTGAAGCACATTTTAATAATCTAACCTTTATATAATCAAACCTTTTTCCATTATAAATAACTTTTTGTGGAATTGAAAGGTTGCACATGTTAAAAACGTTCTTCATGGAACCCAATAAAGAACTTTTGTTTTTAAGAGTGTAGCAATGTTTGAAATTAAGTCCTGGGCCTTTATGATGCCATTAGATGTTAAAAAGAATCCCGGATACACATTCTTCACTCCCCCCCCCCCATTAAATGCCTTACTGTAATTGCGGGATGATGCCTGAACTCTCTGCCACTGGGGTCATGGGGGTCATAGGGGTCATGGGAGTCATCGGGAGATTGAACTGTGAGCCGTTTTGTGCAGAATTACTGGCGTCAGTATCTGCCTCTGTTGACTCTCCTGGAGGACAGTCGGTGTAAATGCCGCTGTCCTCATTCCTGCTGAGATTCTCAGCCTGTGACGGCTCATCTTGAGTGCCCAGTTCATCTGGTAAGAAGCTCAGGTCCAAGTCTTCAGTGAGATCTTTCTCTTGAGAGGTTAAAGAGGACAGGAACGAGGAATCCTGGAGCTGTGGAGCTGGACCCTGTAGGCCCAGATCCCCCTCAAAGATGTAATCAGATGAACCCTTAGGAGAACAAAACATAATAATAATAATAATAAATACATTCTAGACTTATAAACTCAATCAATATAAAATTAAAGCACCATATATTGTTAAAGGGAAACAAACTTGCAAATAAATAAGTGACAAGGACATTTTTTTTTAAATTATTAAATCTTTTAAATGCATTGTTAAAATTTTAAAGTTTACAGCAATATTTTAGTTGTATTTTTATTTAATTTGAAATATTTTATTTTATGAATCAGTAAATTTTTTCAATTTATGTAGTAAGATTTCAAATGTATTAAATCCTTTATATATTTATTTATTTCATATTTCCTCTTAAATATGTTGATTTTCTTATGTATAATTGCTTAATTTTTTATAAGAACATGCAGACTTGAGTGCATCTCGATGAGATTGATTATGTTTTCAGCTAACAAAGGGTTCAGTTGGCATGGCATTTCAGCCATTTATTTCACAACTTACAGCAATAGTCTGGTCAAAGTAATTTTCGAGAGCTGCCTCCTCATCCATGTCCCTTAAGGTCCATTGGAAGAAAACAGATTTGCAAAAAAACGAGAAAAGTCTCCTAGTCCCAATAATAGAGCTGTAGCGTTACCTGTGGATGTAATCTAATTGGCGTCAAGTGTGAAGCTACTCACAGAGGCGTGACAAATCATGTCATCAAAACTTACAAGTTAGCTCTCTTTAGTGAACTCAGAAAAAAAGTATTGAAAAAAAAAAAATATATTTTTTTTTTGTTGCATCCTGCGGTAACAGAATAACACAACGTTACTTTAAAAACATAAATAAATATATTTTCCTGAAATGCAGTCTCCGGCCAGTAGAGGGAGACAGACACAACGCTGTAAACAGTCACTTTTGCGCATGAGCGGAAGACGAACGTCATAACATTAAACAACTGTTGAACATGTGAAGACTGAATGTGAGCTGTCACTAATAATTTCAAAACATTAATAGTTCATAGTATAGTATGAATAGGTTGGCATGCATGGGAAGAAAGTATATTATGGGTATTTTAAGCTGACGGAGGCTTTTAAAGATCACCGGTGAACATTAGTTTTATAGAAACATGTGGATAGTGTTATGGATGCAGTTAAAGAATGCTTGAGAAATTTTCCTGAAGAAGCTCGGGGTGAGTTCACTTACTGTCTATTGACATTTGAACATTTACAATAATCACTTACAATGAACACTTACAATAATCATATGACGATAAAAACAGACAGACAAAATATAGATAGATAGTTATCACTATTTATTTGTTATGTTAAATTATATATTTTGGTGCATTAGAAAAAATATCTTTTGTACCATAACATCATATTTTCATATCATATCTTACTTAAAAATTAAAAGTACATAAATTGGGCTTAATTTTTATACGAAAACAATGTTACTGTAAGGTTGTTGTTGTTTTTTTGTGCAAAAATTGCTTTTTGGCATGACGTATAACATAAGCAAGACCTTTTTGTTGAAATACTAAGACTTATATCAGTGATATCATTGTCCTTTCTTTCTTAGAGCTTTATCTTAATGATGCAGTGCCATACCTGGATGGGCCCCTCTCTCCACTTCAGTTTTATCGTGACTGGATTGGTCCTAACAAGCCAAGCATCATTCGCAATGCCTTCAGTGATTGGCCAGCTTTGTCTAAATGGAACCCCACATATCTCAGGTGAGCCAATCAGATGATCAGATCACCCTGAGAGTTATTTACTCACTAAAAATGTTTCTGCAAACTTTTTTTTTATTTTTATTTTTTATCATATTTGCGCAGAGAGAAAGTGGGCTCCAAAGTCATCAGTGTGGCTGTCACTCCAAACGGATATGCAGATGCCGTGAACGGGGATCGCTTTGTGATGCCAGAAGAGCGTCAGATGACCTTTAGCTCTCTGCTGGATATCGTTGAGGGGAAGGTGAAGAGCAGTGGTGTGTTTTACGTTCAGAAGCAATGCTCAAATCTGACTGAGGAGTTACCTGAGCTGACTGGAGACGTACAGACTCACATCCCCTGGATGAGTGAAGCTCTTGGTAAGTCCACACATTTTACGTTCATTATCTACCTTGATGTGCCTTTGATTGGATAATGGCTGAATAATGTAAAATGTGGATTTTCATAATTTAGGAAAACAGCCTGATGCTGTAAATTTCTGGCTTGGGGAAGAAAGCGCTGTCACATCAAGTGAGTTTGCCTTCATTTGTTTGTAAACGTAAAATACTGTAAACTTTAAACCAGTGGGCTAAAACAAGCATTAACATTAGCTAAAACAACAAAAAATATTCAATTCACTCCCTCAAAAAAAAAAGTTTTATTTTTCATTAAAGAGCCAGAATTTCCACAGAAATCTCATTTTAAAAGTATGAATTCTTGATATGGAAAAATCATGTAAATTAATAAAATCATAAAACGACATGAGTATTTTAATAATGAATATACATTTTTCTAGTTAGGCCAAGCTCTAAAATATATTATTAGGTAGAAATTGTGAATAAAAAATATTTTTTAAATACTTACCCTTATCCATGTATCCACAGGCCTTTAAATATTGTTGTGGACAATAGGGGGCAATGTAGTCAAAAAGGTTGAAAACCTCTGCTTTAAACACTAATTTATATTTTGTACAAGATACTCCGTGGTTGCAATAAGTATGTAACTTGAAATATGCTACATGATTGTACTCAAATGAATTTTCACAACAAACAAAAATAAAATAGTAAAAAAAAAAACTAATTTATGTTAGCGAACACCATTTTTTCTCTGTAGTGCATAAAGATCATTATGAGAACCTCTACTGTGTGATCTCTGGACAGAAAGAGTTTATTTTGCTTCCGCCGACTGATAGACCTTTCATACCATATGGTAAGAAGTCGTTTCTTTATCCAGCTATTTTATTTTTCTTGCTTCGTTTGAAATCTGAATGCTTTTTAACAAGAAAATGGCCTTAGAACTATCTATTGGCATTGTGTATTATTTCCTCAACATAGAACTCTACCAGCCAGCGACATACAGACAGAAAGAAGATGGCAGCTTTGAAATAGTGGATGAGGAAGATTCAACCAAAGTGAGTTCTTGTAATTTATAAATGCTTATTAAAATGCAGTTGTATATTTTATATTCATTTTGTGATTATACATGTTATAAATACATTTGAAAACATAATCCTGCAATCTTTCAGGTGCCCTGGATCCCTCTAGACCCCCTGAACCCAGATTATAAGCGATATCCCTCCTACAGGATGGCTAAACCTCTGCTCTGCACTGTGAAAGCTGGAGAGATGTTGTACCTGCCCTCCATGTGGTTCCACCACGTTAGACAGTCTCATGGCTGCATAGCGGGTTGGTCATTTCACCACCAATAATATTGCAAACAGTACCAACTGTTCTGTACTTTACTTACGTTAAACTAATCATGAATGAAACCGCTCTTTTTGTCTTGACAGTGAATTTCTGGTATGACATGGAATTTGATATCAAGTACAATTACTTTCAGCTTGTGGAGTCTTTGACGAACGCTGTTGGATCACTGTGAGACTGTTCAAAGGTGAAGATTTGGTTGATCTTGAGCTGCTGGCTTTACACGTGGAGACTTCATGAGAGATGCATGTACATTTTTCATGATATAGAATATATATTTCAATAAACAATGCAGTTTAACATGTAATAAATACAGTTTTATTTGTTTGACTTCTCTGAGAAAGAGATTTCAGGTGACAGATTGTATAAACACTGAGAATAGAAACACTTGACTTCGGTTTGGAGCAAAAGGTAAGACAAAGTCACAGGTTTCCAAAAAGAAACAGTCTTAGGAGAGCACTGGTCCATCTGTAATGCTAGAATAAATCTTGATCAATTTGCAATAGGTTAGATGAAAGCAGAGCTGGTCACCACAGAGATAGCGCTGAAAGCAGAAGGTTTGCATGATTGTTCATGAGGAGCAGATCAAGCATACAACCATGCATTCTAGTTCAGGGAGCGAGCCAACCATAAATTCTGCCTTTCTTCATGCATATGTAGTGTATTCATGCTGATTCTGACACAGTACTTTTGTTACTGATGCAGTCCTACTGTACGGTCTTCACTTCTGCTACGTCACTAGCCCACTAAATCAAATCTGTTTAGGCTTACGTTATATATCATTTTTCATCTCATGCATTTTCAGTCTTGCTTAAAGCCATAGCACTTGTCATGAGATGGCAAATAAGAGTTGCATACAATAATAGGTGTAAATAAATCTATTTTACTACAAGACTGCCAGTGCAATCTGCCATTGGTGAAAAGGAGTATGTAACAGTTGGGAAAAAATTTGCATTGTTGTTGCAATTGCACATTTTGCATCTTTCATTATTAATAAATTTGTACCAAAAGTACAAGAGAATGTGACAGAGGTGGAACTAAGCATCAAGTCAATAAATACAATTTATCCATCTCAGACACCAGGCAAGTTGCAGCTGAACTAGTTGCAGTGTTGACTTAAGCTGGGTGTACACTGTGCAACTTTATTTCTTATTTTTTCTTTTTTAATGTCAGATCGTGCAATATGACACCTGTGAGAAAAAGCCATGTCGACTGCATTTTATGTCAGGATCTATGATATAAATCTTTGGTCACTACTGACGGCATCAACTTAAGCGATCAAAGACTGTCAATTTGTCCCGTCGACAAAAAAATCTTTGAAGATCCCAAAATCGTACAGTGTGCACCTGGCTTTAGCTTGGATTTGTTTCAGTAGAAGATCTGGACACGTTAAAATATGTGCAGGTCCATCTATATAAGAAGTTACAGTACACTTAACATATTACGCTATCATTTTGAACTAGGCTTACTGACAAAAAAGTGCCTTACTGTACATTATCAATATTATCACAGAAAAAGGAGAGTTGTTTCAAGCAGAGGTCAGAGAGGCGCACCTCAACCTAGTCAGTAATGGATTGTGGGAAAACTGTGGAATACAGAGTGACTGTTTTGTTTAGCTCTTGGGAAAATAACAACACATCACATAACAATAAAACACCTTTAAGAAGTCATAATTGGAAAACAAGTTTTTCTGTAAAAATGCTTTTCAGGATAAGGGTATTTTCAAAACCAAAGTTCTGTAAAATCTGTAAACTGTTCTCATAATTTGTGCACAAAAGTTAAACAAACTTTATCAACTTGCCTATTGCAGCTCCATCAGTGTCACCAGAACAATCAAATCAATTCAGTGTTTTTATGGCAGTTTTGATTTTGTCACAATCTGCAACCTAGAATTAATCAGTTAGAGGTGGACAACATCCAAATATCACTGATCATTTCGCTATATAACCTGCTTGAATTACAAATGCCAGATTCATTCCTTCAAGCAAACTGCTGGTCAAGATTAAGGCACCCGTATCCATGAGACAGTTACCATTCAAGTACAAAAAAAGTCCTGCAAATAAAACAATACAAAATCATCCTTCAAATTCCCCCATTGTTTCTCTGGCACCCAACTGACTGTACTGGGCATCAGGAAATTGACACTATACAACAAACAAACGTTGAAGAGCCTCTGTACGACTCATTGACCTATCGCATGAGAATAAATATGAACCCCAACATCCCAATTCAACTTGAGAGTATCAGCACAAACACAACATACAGTATAAAAATCATTCCATAATAAAAGGTAAAAGTGAGACAAATCTGCCTTGCTAAGACTTCCAGGGATACCGGTCCCTTCGAAAGAGAGCATTGAGAATTTCTGAAAATATCAAACACAATGTTCAAATAAATGGTGGTTGCTGGAGATTCCTCTCAACAACAGTTTGTTTTTACACATGACAGAATATTGTATCCATATAAAATTGCTATTCGTCTTTTAAGACGATAACCACTGAATCCATTTTGCTGTACCATGCAGTTAACAAAACCATATAATCAGTTACTCTCCCTGATGCCGTGTAGGTCATTCAAAAGTTACGATGGCCAAACTGGATGCATTTTAGTAGCAGGGCACAACATTTTGCAAATAGGTGAGAAAAGTCAAGGGTGTGCTGCTGCCATAGTAGCATGCTAAACAGGGAGGTAGGATAGTGGAATTTCTTTTTAATCTCTTTATTAAAAGCTCCTTGCTATTTAAAAGAGTCTGCTGTGCAGTCTCATGGCTTGGTATCCTGTTGCAGCCACAGCGCATGTAGAAATCAGATTTTGTTGTCCATCCTCTTCTCCACTGCGCTGAGCAGCAGTCTGGAGTACTGCTCTAAAAGGGCAAGTGTCCTTTCGTCACCTAATGTTGTATCACTGTTCGCTAATGTGCGCACAGTGCAAGTGCTGGGAGATCTTGAAGGAGTGCTTGGTGGCAGGCAATTCAGCTCGTCTCTCATCGCCTCGAATGCTTCGGCCAGCACACGTGCCATTTCCTGCTGCTCCTCGCTGGAGTCGGTGGAGTTGCTTAGCTACAGGAGCGCACACACATATGCAAAGTTAGATTCAAGTCGCCCGCACAAAACAGTTTAGGCAGACGTGTGGGCTGAAGTGCAGCCTACTCTACAATTACATGTGAATGTGGCCAAATGATAACCTACCATTTTGTAGAGGTGGGAGGCTCTTTTAAAACTGCTCTGCAATTCATTGGCAACCAGCCTGCAAGAATCCACACTGAGAGATGTATCTGTAGAGGAGAAACCGAGCTCTGTTAGTGTCATACTGTGTCTTAAAATGAGCTGAGCAACAAAAACATTCATACAAAGAAAAGTAAATCTGAGAACTATAAGGCATGGAAAATGATTTTGTGCAGTGGTACTCAGCACAAGTGATTTACAGAAATATGACATGCATTAATGTCATTCGTTGTTCTTGGAACAACATACCAATTAACCAAGAACAACCCTAACCCTAACATTAAAACAGAGGGAAAAGATTAATCATAAGAATATTGTTGCAGAACCTTGTCCTAAAGACCAGAGGTTAATGAATGGCTCGTAGGAATGTTGTTCCAGGTACAGTTTTGCTCCTGGAGTAGGGGTGAGTGATATGACCAAAAATCACGATATACGATTCATTTTATTTCACAGCAATGATATAGTTATTTTTGCTTTAAATAAGGCTTTTTTTGATACCACATAAATTTCATAAATCTTGTCACCATGTCAATATCACAAAAAACTAATACTAGCCTTAATTACAAAAAAACTCGCTGAAGACAAGTAAACAGTCAGCGATTAAATAAGAATAAAAACAATAGGACAAAAAAAACTACAGTAGAACAAATAAATAAGAAATGGAACTAGGGCTGTCCCCGACTAAAGATTTTTCTGGTCAACTAGTAGTCGTGTATTTACCATAGACTAGCTGTTAACAATCTGTCCATCACGGACTGTGTGACTTCGCCTGTTTTTGACTAATAAAATTTTGGCCAACCAAGCATCTTCTGGTCGACTTAGTCGACTATTAAGGGGCAGCCCTAAATGCTACATACATTATATAAAGTAATTAAACGTATAAAAACACTGCATATTCTTCACTGTGTAAATTGAATATATTTCTTCTTAAAGTTACAAAAGTTATTTAGTCAAGAACAGTGAGAGATTTTCTCTCTTTTGTTGTTTGATTAACATGAATAAGAGACAGCAGGAATATTAGACTGCTGTCACTTTAGGAGCTGCCCGGATCCAGTATACTGTTACGTTTTCTTTCTCAGCTGTTTGCTTTCACTTAAGACTTAAATTACTGTGTTTAAGAGGATACTTGATACCCCTGCCCTAACCTAATCCTACCCTAGAAATGATCAGTTAATTATGTTGTTCCTGGCTTGAAATCTAAAATAAAAGGACAATAATTTGTTAGTAGGAATGTTCCAGAAAATGAAGTTAATCCAAAAAGGTTCTACTTGTGTACAGTAAATCATGTTAATGCTTTGAAGATCATCTATTTGGATTGATAGAAAATGTTTCAGTGAGTAAAATACAAATGTCAAAGAATGGCCTGTTAACTGGTTGAGTACCACTGGTTTAGAGGATAGATGTTACAGCAAGTGTTAGTAGGAGCATGCCTCACCCTGCAGGTGGTAATGGTTAATGGGTGAAGAGGGTGAAGAAGAGATGAAGGATGTGATGGAGGAGGTAGAGGATGAGAGAGGCCAGAGCCCTTTGGTAAAGAAGTGTTTAGACAGCCCAAGCCGTAGCAGAACAGAAGATGGAACAAGGGAAGACTGATGTCCCGGCAAACCTGAATCTTGAGATCCTGAGGAAGACTGAAGAAGATTTAAACTGCACCGCTTCATGGGAGGGCACTCAGTCTTGGAGGTGTCCTCTTTTCTCGGCTCTGTGTGCGAGTGGAGTTCATCTTCCGTTAAATTCTTGGTCTGGCTGGGAACAAGTACCATACTAAGCTCAATCTGGTCTGGGGTTTCAGACGGACTCAAACAAACAGCTGTGACCGGTTGTACAATGCTGTTGGGCAGGTGAACTGCTCCAGGATTTGAAGAGGGAGTTGTACTTGAGGACTCCTTTTCCTTTTGTACAGGTTTGGGGGTCTTGCTGCATGGCGAGAGGGAAGATAACAAGGGTTTATCTGGAAGAGGATTAGGAATGTCTATATGGAGCAGTGGTCGAGCACTGCCAGTCAGTTTGGCCTGGAGACCTTTAGAGGAAGAGTTTCCCGTTGAGCCAGCACTCAGCGTGGGTATGACTGCTGCATGGGGCATGGAGGGACCTGGAAATGGGGATGCCGAAGTATTAGGGGGTGATACCTGGGGAACAGGAGTGGTGGGCTTGCTTTGGGAGGTGCTCCGAGGGTCCGAACTTGAGCCCCGGCGTAGGTCTGAAGATCCTGTGTCTTCTAACTCTACCACATTTAAGTCGTCACCCATGGAAACAGAGCGGGACATCTTTGCCATAGAGCTAGTGGTAGGACTCATGTAGGAACGGGATTTAGATTTGGTAGGTGTGGTGATGTCCTTTGGCAGGGCAGTCGTGGGGCTGAGGAGCGGGACGGTAGGAAGGGAACGCCGTGGTCTTTGTGTCTGTTGGTGGTCTGGAGTCTGCGGCTGTGGATGGACTTCCTTAGAAGGACGACTGGATGTCTGGACCGCATCAGCTGATCAGAAGAGGGAGGAAACAAGTGATTAATATGAGTAAAGAAGACAAACCCCATGGAGTAACTAATGCAAAACCTAAATGTGAAATACTCTATATCGCCATATTGAGTAGTGCAAGTTCATGGATGATTTACCCTCTGAGGAGATGTTGTGGATAGACTGAGCTTTCCTCATGCCTGCAGAACTGTTGTGGCTTGCGGCAGCTTTAGCGACAGGGCTGATCAGTCTGCGGGAATCCATGATGGGGGTGCGTTTCTTCTGGATTAAACGTTGACCTGTTGTCTTCTCAGTTCCATGGGATTCCTGCTGTTTGCTTGGACTTTTATTCTCCATGAGGGGCCGTACCTCTGAGATAAGTGGCCGTACAACTCCACTGGTGGGTTTAATGTCACTGCTTTTGTTTGAGGGGAACGGGAATGGAGTTCTGGTAAAGAAAGGGCAGAGCATGGTCATGTTTGCCCCTCAGAAATCCAAATGTCTTTGAAAATAGATGTTACGGTTGGAAGGGATTTGGTCAAAGGGTGACTGTTTCTTACCTGCTAGGAGAGTTCTGAGAGAGGAACTTCGATGACATGCTGTCAGAGATATTTGTAGTTACTCTGGTTGGATTTGCTGTCAAAGAAAAAGATATGAGAACTCATACTAACATTAAAGAATAATGTGTTAAAGGAACACTCCATTATTTTTCGAAAACAGGCTCTTTCTTCAGCTCCCCCAGAGTTAAAAAGTTGAGTTTTACCGTTTTTG
>SCHK01441039.1:3296-14110 GCA_004124795.1 Poropuntius huangchuchieni
ATTTTATGAAACGAGATATAGTTCATTTTTATTTTTAGATAATAGGCAGTTACGCTATATTTGCAGCTACATAACGTGAGAAACACCTCAATAGCGTAATCATAACCACATGCTAGTGTCATATTGTTACGTTTTTAGTTTCTCTGCAGTCTTTCTCTCCCTGCAGGAAGTTAAGTGAGTTTCATTGAAGACTGCCCATTAAAGGATTACGAGAGTTTCACTAAATGCAGTTGGTTGCCTTATGTTTTTTTTAATCATTATTTTATTTTTTTATTGGGTTAAATTCCGTATTTGCTGGCCTTTTTAACATTCACTTATATTGTGTGCTTACATAAATGTCATAAAATAATACTGGGATGTGAGTAATTAATCTTTTTAATTTAACGTTTTAAAAAAAAAAGCAAAATTGATAAACATTGAGTGTTTGATAACGTCTAAATATACAAATAAATAAATAAATAAATAAATAAATAAATAAATAAGCTATTATGACTGGTAAAACTATTCTATTCTATACCTAAAATAGTAGGCTAAAATGTAGGCTATAATTAAACAGCCATACAAGCATCTAGTGGTTAAACCATGGCATTACGTAGGAATATTATTTTTCTGGCCACCAAACGCCTCTAATTCGCCTCTTTGCACTAGAATTTAGAAAAATTTTCTCTATTTTAACTCTAAATACTAATAATATAAATAATAAGCATATTAGAAAAAATATTAATGTCTCTTCATCACTCCCCAAAATAAAATGCGATTGTGAAACGTAGTCAGCGTTGTTATCAATGCATAATCAATGCACATGATGTGTTAATAATCACTAGAAATTGCTGCAAATATAGCGAAACTGTTGTCTGTCCTACTTAAACCCATTCAAACATATTGACAGCGCGGAGTTGTTTGGAACTATTGAGAGCTCCATGAACCACGTGACCGCGCGGCGGCGAGATCAAAGCGTGTCGCAACTCTGATTCTCAACGGCTCTGGGTAAACCCTAAATCAAGTTTGTACGATTATAAATAGTCTCATACATGACACTTCCCATTGAAGATCACATGAATACTGATGTTCAGCAGCAAAATCTTTTCTTTTGGGAAGATTAGGGAACACATATTCACCATTAAGAGGGTTTTCCCTTAATAAACTCCTAATTTGCTGTTTATTGATACTAAGGTAGCGGTTGTAGTAGTTATGTTTAGGTATTGGGCTAGGTTAAGAGATCTAGAGTGTGGTCTTTGCTAAATATATATATATATATATATATATATATATATATAGATTAAACCAGCCTAAGCTGGTTGGTTGGTTGGTTTTAGCTGGTCTTTGAACCCAGTTATAGCTGGTTTGTAGACTGGTTTTAAAGGGGTCATAAACTGCATTTTTATTATTTTGTACTGTACTCTGAGGTCCACTTATGATGTTATCAAGATTTCTACATCAAAACATCATAATTTAGAACTTATAGGCTATTTTCTGTCCTGTGTTGACCACCCTCATAAGAACACTCTATTTGAAAAGACGTGGCAGATTGTAGACTAGGAAGTAAACACCCACTGCAATGATTGGTTAACAGTTGTGCATATTGGACAGCCTACGTCCTTCACAAATGGGCACTGCTGTGATTTAAGTTAAAACCACATAAATACTCAGTACAATCTATAATAACAGACAGTTTGGTTTCTGCATTCCTGCGCTTGCCATTCTTGTAATTTACCTACTATGTGCATGATTCGGTGGGCGGGGCTAACAGGCAGTGATGTAGAAGCAGGCGTTGATCTTCTTCGGTGGAGGCGGTGTTTAGCTACACTAATACATCATGGAGTGGCACATTCCAAAACCCGTCATTTTTGTTAGACTGGCTTCAATATAAGCTGTTAGACTATCGAGAAAGTTTTGAGTTCTGAAACTTACAGAATGTTTTTATAACGGTTTTATAATGACCTCAATGATCAAAAAATGGAGAACTGAATTTTGATTTCTCTGTTTATGATGACCCCTTTAAAGGAGTTTTGACCACTTCTTTAGCTGGTCAAGCTGGTTTTAGAAGGTCAGACCGGGAGACCAGCTAAAACCATCTACTTTTACTTTTTTCCTAAACCGCTTTTTCTGTATAATGCAAAACATTCCGAAAGAAGAATAAAAATATAGTTACTTTTTTGTGCTGTTCAAAAATATGACTTTCGATTAGGTTTCAGGTATCTGAATTCATTTCAAATCAAATCAATATTTTTGCGACATCTATAAATAGCACAGTCAGATTCAGAAAGAAGCGCAACAGTTTTTTCTCTCTTAATATTTTTAGAAACGGGTCTCAGCTAACTCTGACATCATTGACCCCATATTTCAAATGCTATTTGCATTATGAGTTCTTTAAAGATGATTGGTTACCTTGACAACGATTGTCTAGTCTCGCTTTCTACAAGCATCATGACGGAGTGCAGAGGAGAGAGCGAAACATATCAGCTAACAAGCCTCGGCTTGCTGGGAACAAAACGTCTCTATCACAGTTTTGTGAATAAAAATCTTTTGGGAGGGGGAAGCATCTGCAACAAAGTAGGAGGTCTTAGAGTAGAAGCGTAGCCTGTTCGATAAATGGATTTTTTGGAAAAGAATAAACTCAATACGTATTGCCACTCTGCCATATTTTGCATATTTGAGTACACCATCAGAAAAAAGTATTGTTTACCTAAAAATACACAGTAGTTATTTAGCACACATTTATTCAAAGTGACAGTTTCTTTCAAAAAGGTCACTAAAGTGCACAATATGGTGTGATTCGAACCTGCAACCTTCCTGAATGACACCCTATATATGAATCAGATGCTTTTACTGCAGCTTAAACCATAGTATGTTGCATGTGCACGTGTGTGTGTTTGTGTGGGTGGGTGTGTGGTACAGACTCCGCATCATGAGCTCAATCCCCTCAGAGCTTTGCCACTGTAGATGACAAACTCACACGTTGTCATGGTTACCACAACACAGATGCCCCAGTTACGTCCAGTGCCATGAAGAGTGGCACATTCTCCATCACAGCAGAAGACACATCTTTCACAGCCTGAATGTTAATGTTATCACGATTAATTTTTTCATATCATTCAATATCGATAATTATAACGATAAATTTCAAATGTTTATTTCTTTCGAGTTTAAAAGCAGATTTTTGCTCCTAAGTGAAAGTTGTAGAAACCAGACCCTTAAACTACTCTTTGTGGTCAGACAAACATTTCACATTTTTGAATTCTTTACTCTTTTCCATTTTACAAAACAGTAACATGTAAACAACCGCACTTTATATGGCAAACTTTTATTATTCTGACTGTTCAAATTTATTTTTTTTTTTATTATTAACCATGGTCTTCCATAGTAGCATACATTTAGGTTATGATAACCACAGTTAAAACCACACATATAGCACCTCAATACTATGGTAAAATGTAACTTTATGGTTTCTAAGTGTTTGTATGAAAATCTTTTACTTTATAGCTACATTTATAGCTATAAATGGACAAACGCTATAGCTTAATCACAAAAATACTGTAATTATATTCCATTACTTTTACATTTAATTCATGTCTACATTAATAATGAAATAAAATTCAATATAAATATCCCATATTTTTCTCATCTGCTCCAGTAAGCTCATACTGCGCTGCCGTTTGAACTTTGAGGCAAGCTGATAAACGGTCCATGGTGCAGTTCAGATGAGTAGCGCTGTTTGGCATTACATCGAACATTTATCAAACTTTTGTTATCGTTTTATGGAGTTTTTATAATTTTCGTTATCGCTTTATTTAATTATCAGGATAATTATTGTTATCGTTTTATCGCTCAGCCCTACATTAATATTACGTACACATTTTGACACGTATCAACTCTTATGACAGTGTGAAGTTTTACCAGAATCATATGTGAACAGCTTCAGATTAATGATAATAATACATATTATGAGTTGATTACGTTTTCTGATAATATAACATTACTGATGCATTTTCAGGCATGGCTCTTTGGTTGTGAAAAGAGCCAATCAGAAAGGCTCGCTGAATTGCACCTGAAGTGTACATGAGCTGCATCGGGGGAAGGAATGAATGGAGGACTTGCTTATTGAATGAGTGAAAGCAGCATATGAGAGACATTGAGAGAGAGTGCGTGCATTGAATTTTCATTTCAAGCTCTTCTGTCCTGTCTGTGAAATGTAGCTGGTCTCTCTGCAGACTGTAAATGTTTAATAATGTTGTTTCATACCATGCTACCCTTACACACCACTCCCTCAAATCTGATCATAAGACCACTAGTTAACGTTAACACAACATATTTTGCGTTAGATGTGCCACTTGTGATTTGTCACTTCCAGTTAGTGTTGAGAGTTAGCTGGCATTTTATTCCAAGCAGTGACGGTTCACTGGTTCTGCTCGGCACAAACTCACAATAAAGCAAATATATGTTTTCTGCAAAAAAATTGAAATCAATTGATACAGCAACGTGATTTTCTAAAGAATTCTGTTGGCCATCCAACATATTCAGCGTCAAAGCTAGGTTGCCATGGTGATAAGCACAGAAACCAAATCAGGGTCCTTGGAAGATGAGTGTTTTGTGTGTGTGTGTGTGTATCTGCGGAAGCGCAGACATGGAGTATAAGTAATGGAATTAACCATTTGCTCTGCCCAGATCATCCATCGGTACTGTAGGTCTTCTAGGTTAAACTGTGACTCAGGCTGTAAACTTCACACATAAAATCTACTTACAATGCAAAACATCTATGAAAATAATACTAGATATTATTCATGGTGCAAAAAGCTAAGTGGCATTTGTAAACTTTGTTTTAATGTTCTCCATGCTCAATAAATTACATAATCCTATTATCTGTGACTGATTTGGTGACTTTAAGAAATGAAAGAAATGAAATTAAACAATAGGTTGTATAATGTTGCGCAACAATGAATTAGTTTATGGATTTGTTTAGAAGTACCATTATCTTTCTATCATTTAATAGAAACATATTAAATCAACATGGATGATGTGAACAAGTTTTAGATATGTTTGTGCTTGATGGAAATTTTAGCAATGGGTTTAAAGGAGTCAAGGCTGATGAACAACAACCACAACAACAAAAAGACACCAGTGTGCTGCATGTTGTAATCAAACTTTAAAGACATGGTTCACCCAAAAACCACTGTCATTCTTAACCTGTATGACAAACACAAAAGAAGATATTTAGAAGAATGTTGGTAATCAAACAGTTACAGTGACCACTGATTTCCATTGTAGGGATAAAAAGAATAAAATCACTGAGCTTCTTAAAATATCTTAAAATAAATATCTTAGAATATCTTGTTGATGTTAAGATTTTTAGTGTATAAGTATATTAATAAAAATATTCTGAAAATAAATATATTAAAAGATGGTTCATTTTAAAATCAGGGTTATCCGCTAAATAAATGAATAAATAAAACTTTCAGATAGTTTACAAATGCAATAGAATTAAAAGCAAAATATGATGATTATTTAATCAGATTTAACACATATACAAATATTGGATGAAAAGTCCCTTTAATGAAGATAATTCAAAAACAATACATTATTGCCTAGCAAACTTAGCATGCTAGCTCTGTTAACAGTTATTGGGCAAACAGATTTCCCAGCATCTGTTCATGTACCTAGCCAACTATCTATTATGTTGGATATCGCAATAGCAAGAATACAAACTGATTAATTTCAAACATGTTGAGTCTTGCTGTCTGTTATTTGTTTTGCTGTCTCATTTGTTTGCTTGTCTCAGCGTGCAGTTTATGACATTACATATAAATGCAGCAGATTGTTGAAAACATTACAGCATAAAAAAAAGAGAAAAAGAATTGTATTGCTTCAGTAAGCTCAACGTTTGTGAAACTGCTCAAAAGGTAACTGAAAGGCTTTTTAAAATGCACTTTCTTACATTAAAAAGGCAATTTAAACTAATACTATTCTCTCATTGAAATATTTGGAGGCAGACTGACCTTTTGTAAGATGCCACCTAAAAACATTTTTGCATAATTGTAATTTTAGGCTTAAGTTTGACCTTTGCCTTCATCTTTGCACACAACACTTGGAAAGACCATCACCGCCTGCTCTTTTTCTCTCCCTCTCTTTGTCACACAAAAAAAACAATTACTGGATTCACTAAAAATAGCTCTGTTAGTGTATTCTTTTCATCCCAAATGCATTCTGGAAGCCTCCACTCTGTTGACAAACTGACAAAATAATAGATGCATGTATATTATAACAAACAAATCCCACTGCAATGACAAGCATAAGTCCTGTAAACATGGATAGCAATCCAAATTTACTGACAACAGAGCACAATAAAGTGGTGCGAAATGAGCTCTGCACAATAAAGCTGATTCATGGGCGATAAACAATAAACTAAGCACCACCAACAACGGCCTTGAGGTAGTGTATGAATGCCTAAGAGCGATGTTAAGTCATCACACCCACCCTAATCAAAAGAATGAATGCACTTTTGTGGGCTGAATTGGAGGGGGGAAAAAACACAGAGCACCTACAATGATACCGGATTCTTTGGTCTGTCGTATTAGAAGTTGCAGATGGTAAATCAAGTTGCATTAATAATGAAGATTCACGTAGAGTTTTCACAGCTGCTAGTAAGCAGCCCTCCGAAGTAAGAGTAAAGGGTTTCTATGACTACCTCTGTCAAGAAGAAACAGAAAAGTGCAGCTGTCTCCTATGCTTATCTCAGGTGTATTGCGCACAACTCTGCAATATATCAGCTTTGAGCAAAAAACCAAAACTCTACTGAAGAGATTTTGTAAACACAGCACAAATGGAGACAGCCAAAGAAAAAATAAGACAGAAAAAAGCAGTGAGAGAGAAACTGTCAATGTCACTTTTGTCTTAGTATTTAATTCTATTGGAATAGCTGCAGCAAAATAGAGGAGAAAAAGTAAAAGAAGGTTACAAGGAAATTCTATAGAACAAATAAAACACTTTTTATATTTTTCATATAAATTTTATTTGATCATTTTACTATATCATTATACTATACTCTCTCTATATATATATATAAAATCAGTAGACACTTTAAAAAGAAATTAATACTTTTATTCAGCATAAAACTGATTAAAAGTTACAATAAAGACCTTTATACTGTTACAAAACTTATTTGCTGCACCAATTAATCCTGAAAATAAAAGTAATACGGTTTCCACAGAAATATTGATAATAATAAGATGCTAATAATAAATATTTCTAAAGTACCAAATCAGCATATTACAACAAATCTGGTTAGGTATTTTTATTTATATGTATAAATACTGACTTTATAATAATTATTACTACTACAACTGTCAATTTTAACATTGTAAGAATTAATAATTAACAATGTAATACAGTTAAATGCAAAATGTGATTATTATTCAACCAATATTTGCTATTAAAATGTTACAAAACAGTTCAAAAACATCTTGGGGGATTTCAAGGCAAGTTTATTTAGTGATATATAATATTTCTCAGTGTAGCTCAATTTCTTTATAAGCACATATTTTAGTGTTGGCTACAAAAAGGGTTTTGAACTTTTCCACTGCTATTGCTCAGGAAAAATATGGAGTTTACAAAACACACCTTGACCAATATGGGGTCATGCTGTCACATTGCATGTGGTACGTTGTCAAAATGTTACCTGTCATTATAGGCTTTGCAGCCAAATGTAAACAAATGAAATTCAATTCAGTACAGTTCATTAACCACTATCCTAAGTTTTATACTTGTCAAAGTCTTTGAAAAGAACAGAAGTTTTTGAAATACTGTTTGTAGTTCTCAGGCCGCTGAATATTGTGAATAAGAAAAATGAAGAAGAAACTGTAAAATGAGCAACGAGACATTCAAATACACAGGGAACACAACTGTTGCATAATCAATTTGTCAAACAAATTCAGTTCATCAAAGCCTTTGGTGCACATTTTTTATCAGAAGTATCTGCTAATTGCTGGCAGATCATTGGCGTATAGTTTGTGTACGTCAGCAACCTCACAGTACATACGCAGAAAAGTAGATATGTATAGCAGATCATGTGAATATGTACTGTTATTAATTATGGATGAAATGAGTTGATGCATATTTCATAGCCAGGCATGTTAATTGAGCTGCACAAGCAATATGAGGCAAGTGAAGTGCTGGTTGCGTTGCAACTCATCAAACCCAAAGGTCAGCAGACATTTCTGTCAGTATGATGACAGAATCATTTTTCAAGTTTTAAAGGGGTCATATCACAGCAAAGTCACACTGTTGTTTTTAGTTACCATATTCCTTTAAAGGAACAGTTCACCAAAAAATTTTAATTTGCTGAGAATTTAGTCACCTTCAGGCTATGCAAGATTTAGATGAGTTTGTTTCTTCTTCAGAACAGATTTTCATCTGAAGAGAGACTCATATTTTGGCCTGGAGCGATGGTTTAAAGTTAAAAAGTTTTAATTACGGGCTTGTTTCAAACAGCTTTTCACTTCACAAGACTGATGGAGTGGAGTCATGTGGATTACTTGTTATTGTGACGTTTTTTTCAGCTTTTAAACTCTCATTCTGGCGGCACCCATTCACTGCAGAGGATCCACTGATGAGCAAGTGAAGTAATGTGACATTTTTCAAACTCTTTTTTGATGAAGAAACAAACTCATCTACATATTGGATGACCTGAGGGTAAGTAAGTTTCAAGCAAATTTTCATTTTGGGTGAACTATTCCTTTAAGTATGAATTAAAAGTCGGTTCATTAGCAGCCATGTTTGTAAGCTATTTTCTGTGTGGGTAAAAAGTATGCAGGAACAACCGTCTATGTGAATGACCAAAAAAAAACTTTGTCAAGATTATGCATTGATAACATTTCAAATCAGCAATAAAATCTGACAATACAATCATATCTTGTGCTTCATTACCTTAATATCTGAAAACAGAGATTAGAAACAGTGTCTTTATAGCATATCAAGCTCTTTTTTTCACACACACACACAAAAAATTCTTATGACATGAGCCCATTAAAACAATTCTGGCTTAATACAGCCTGAAATAAAGTCTATATCAAATAGCTGCAACGAGGAAATGGATAGAAAATGGCTTGAAATTGTTGGTGAAATAATTATTTAGCAAAGCTATTTGGACCCCCTGGACTAGTATGGACCTGCCTGTAGAGTTCACTTCATAGTGTGGTAGCAGCTGAAATAACATCATAAAGAAATACTTTCGTTTCAGATTTCCCCACAGTGCATACTTCATTAGGCTATATTTAGTGTTTTTAAGTAAAGTTAAATAAAATGTATTCCTACACAGAACTATGACAATGTATAAGTACATAAACCACATATAAGCAGAAAAGTATGAATGAAATTATATTTATATGAATGTCAACTGCCAGAAATCCAAAAATTGTATGCACACAAATGTACACAATTTACAACAATTTGGAAGAAATATTTATTTGCAAATATGCAAACAACAAAAAATTTGCATAGTGAGAGGTGAAACATTACCCCCTTGTAATATTTCAAAACAAATCTAAGTGCTGATTAAGAAAGTTTTGACCCAAAGACCTCATACTTTCCTAAGAGAACATTCTGTCGCTCTCAATGTGATATGCAGAGACCCAAATATCTTACCTTAACGATCATTCCAATGCTGTATGTGGCCTTGGGTCTGTGAAGAAAAAAAAAGAAGCTTTTCATGGCACGGTAACTATTTTTCAATTAATTCCCATCCACAGACATATTCAACCCAACAGCATTCATGTGAATAGCAATCTGTACCCTTGTGACCTGAGAGAGACTTTACATAATCTCTCTAGATGTTTTGCGACAATGCAGAGGAGCAGTGGAAGGAGGATGGAAGAATGCACTGCAGTCTTGTTTGCTGGAAACGCACAAGCTCAAGGCTGAACTTCAAACTGAATACAGAAAATAAGATGTTAGGGTAAAGCACGAATGCACAAAATCGTGACTTTTGAGTTCATGGTACAGCTTATATAGCCAAGATACATAAATACTAAAATGTACAGCAAAAATGGAAGGCATTGAACTCAACAATAAATTAAATACCAACAAATAAAATCAGATAAATATTGTTCACATTCACAATCACAATTCATTCCCCTTTCTCCACTCCAATAAAGGCAGAAGGAAAGGTTGAAAACATAACTATAAAATCATAGAGGATTGAATCATGCACTCGAAACAGAATTCTTTAATATATTATTTTCCAGTGGCTGTGTTGTTCATTTTTTGTGTAGAACATTTTGGCAAAGCACAAACACACACATACAGTGCACGTACAGATAAGCTTCAAAGCTGCTGAGGAAGAACACAGTGTCCAATAGATGACAGGTGTCTGCTGTAGCTCTGACGTCGAAAACATCCTCCCCATCCTTAGCTTCCTAAAGATACCAGCACTCTGCTGAAAAATAGAAAAAACGAGAACGATTGAAAACAATCCACAAATAGAGCACAACTGTAGAAAGACTCACTGGACAGATTTTTTGGTATATTTTCATAAAATCTGATTTTCACCACATATTTCCTCTCAGTGGTATGATTTTACTAGAGAAACAACTATGTTGAACACAAAACAATATACTGGGGAGCAGTCGTGGCATAATGGTTAGAGAGTTGATATGTACAGATATGTACAAAGACCAACAACAACCGAACAATAAATGGAGGAATCATTAACAGACAAGACAACTTCAAATTAAAAGCAAACCAATTAATGAGACATAAGCTATGCTTCCATCCAAAGATTCGAATTAAATTTATGAGCAAAACTGGAATACCGCATAAAACAT
>SCHK01441045.1:4158-16601 GCA_004124795.1 Poropuntius huangchuchieni
AAAATGGTGCTGTGAAAACACAACATATTATTGACAGCAGTATTATTCTCCAATAAGACAGAGGTGAGTTGGACTTTTATGTTGAAAGTAGTCTGTTCTATCACTCCATGTTAAAAATATAAAGCAAAAAAGAGGATGGAGGATTTTCAAACTTCATGTCAGGACCACTATTTCCAGGCAAAATGGTTTGGATGTCAGTCCAGATGTCAGAGCCTGGACTTCAACAAGATCATTATATCAAGAGCACTTTCACTACCATTGTGCCACAGCTCTGCCATTCTTTTCTTTCACAAGATATACAATCTAAAGAAAATGGTGCTATATAGCGCTAAAAGTGGTTCTTGGCTCGTAATCATATCTTTAAAGGTGATATACAGCACCTTTGTCAAATGGTGCTATGTGGAACCATAAGAGGTGCCATATTGCATTGTATTTCTTCAACAAAAATGGTGCTAAACAACACCAACAGTGGTTCTTTGGCTCATAAAGAACCTTTAAAGGGGCTTAACAGGTTCTTTGTACACCAGTGGTGCTATATAGCACCTTAATCCCCCCAAAAAACCACTGAAGAACCTCTGAAGAACTGTACAGGAGCTTAACAGGTTCTGTATATGTTAGTCATGCCAAAGAACTGCCGAAGAACCGCTGAAGAACCACTGAAGCACCAAGATTTGGTGCTATACAGCACCAAAAGTGGTTCCCCTATGATTACGAGCCAAAGAACCACTTTTTAATGTTATATAGCTGAAACATATGTGTGTATGACTGAAACATAATTAACGATTTATTACATCTATTTACTTTAAAATAATTCACTTCACAATATACTTGATATTGGACTGCTGTTTTAGTAGTAATCTGCTCTATTTAAGACATACAGTGGTTTTCTTGTACATTCATTTCATTATGTATGCATTTACAGTTATATATAGTTACAGTGTACATTATAAATCCTTTGACTGAAACACATTAACAAGCTATCACTTATGTAGAAATGCATTTTGGTACACAGTGTTGAGAGCAAGCACACACACACACAAACACTTGAACAGTGATAAATGAAGTACTGTAGGTTGTCAGGGACGCATTTCAGTGCTGACCCTAAAGAAGGAACACTGGGAAGGACACGAGCACGTGGCATTTGCTATCTTCCATGTGTGGCTGCCATTCATTCAGCTGAGCACATGCTTGCTTTACAAAGTAACCACACGTATAGTAGTTAAACAAGCAAATCACAATTATATAACAGAACAGTTTAGTCTTGAAAGGCTCAGTGTCAGTGATTAAGTGACAAGATCAACATCAGATTGGATATCTGAGCTCACATCAGAAGTAGGTTAGAAATTATTGGTATTATTAGTGCCACAAAATGTACTACGTTGATTTAGTCTGCAATATAATAATTGTTATGCACGATATAAGCAAATAGACTTTTGTTATGCACGTAGGTTCAACCCAGTGCAGAAGCTACTTACATTAAACATGGTATTGGCTTCATTCTGAATACTTTCAAACGTGTATTTCTCTGATCTCCGCTGTCGCATCTTAAAAAGACGTGACCCTCTGTTTGACAAGAGAGACAGTTCCTCCAGCATGATGTCTTTTGGAGTGGAAAGTTTCTTTCCCAGGTCCATAGTAAAACCTGCATTAATATCACATGATTTTTATTAATACAAAATAATTCAACAGAGCCATTTTTAAAACCTTGGATAACACCTTATAATAATTTACATGATAATATACATGGTTCATGATGATTTAATAATGACAATAACTAATGATTCATAAAGACATTACTACAATATATCTTGTAATAATGTCTGTTAATGACTTAATAGTGAATGATATGAAAGTTATTATGAAGTGAACTTTTAGATGCTTCTTATGATCCATATTTGAATACATACATGTATGTATTGTATATGGGTGTATATTGTATATGGGCATATGTATTGTATGTAGGTGTCATTTATTCAAACAACATATCATGATATGAAGAAACCAAAAATACAAAAGGTTACAGTCTGGATACCTGTGTTAGATACACATTCTATGAAAGGTCACATGAAAAATCCTTCAACCTTAATAGAAACTGGTGAATTCATTATTAAAAGGTTAGATATGGTGGTTATGAAAGTTTTATTAAAGGGCAATTATATACAGTAAGGTGCATGTCATATGCCATTTCTGCAGGAGCTTTTCAGCCATGCTGATGATGTTATTCTGAACATTTCCAAAATGATTCCAAACATAACTTGATAATTAAAATAGAAATCATTCATTTTGTGTGTCATTAATGTTCACTGTTGATGTTTCAATATAAAATGTTTAATGTTAATTGAAATTGTACTTAATCTAAAAATATGTACTGTTTTTTTTTAAACAGGAGAAGCTCTCTTGTTCTCCATGGTCTTTATTCTGTTCTCCTTTCAGCTCCAACACAGCTGTCCTACCCCATCCTCCCAACTTTAGCCTCTGCAGAAATAGCCTGTGACAATGACAGAGTGAATCCACTGCTACAGGCAGAACATCCACACAAGATTATTTATGGCTTGAATGAGGCTGTGGCCCTGAACCACATTCTAAATGTTGGCGTTTCTCTCTGTGATTGGCAGCTACGTTCAGTGCTGTGCTCTGTAATCATTCAGTGCTGATCTGAGAGCAGGTTTTGATAGAAGGTTATACCGTTGGCACCACCATGGACCTCATGGCAAAGGGCAGCTGCCTGCTTCTTCCTCTCACGCACTGAAAGAGTGCTGAACTGTGACATGTTGGTTTAAAAGAGAATCCCAGTAGTGCTGCAATACATAAAGGACACAGATACTTGTAGTAGAACTATCTAAAGTCAATTTATAGGATAATGTGATGAAAAGTCCCAAGAGAGCCAGTCTGAAAAAAAAGTTTATACGACACGGATATAGCTTTTTAAATGAGATTATGTGTCTATTATTATTAATACAATATTCTATGTTTTTATTACATATATTGAAACATAAGACTGGTATTACAGTTACCGAATAAAATACTTTATTTGTTTTAAATGCCATATTTAGGCTTTCTAAACCAACGGAAATACCCTTCCATAGCTGTCATTAAAGTGCAAAGGGTAAACTTACCTGACCACAAGCCAAGTCTTTATACAGAGCAAGATGTCATATGTCATGAAGTGATATAAATCATGTTTATGCATGAGCTGGTGACGGAACATTGTGTCCAGGGTGTAGACTGGGTTACTGATCAAAGCCAAAAGAAACTTTCTTGGAACAGTTTGCAGGGCCTTGCCATTCAATCCTTTACTTGCTGTTCTCTTTGAAAAAAGATCAACCTCTGAATTCTCTCTGAATTCTTGGTAACATTGCCAGTAATGCTTATATTGATTTGTGTAGGTAAATTGTTCCAAATGAAAAGTTTTTTCAATGGTTGCATAATAGTTTCAGTATCTATTTGCATAAAATAAAAAAAAATCATACGGTTGCACAATTCAGAAAGAAATTCCTAAACAATCATTTTCATATTTATGTTCATTCGTTAGGGCTTCTGTTTTAGTCCGTTCCATTATCATGTGCACATTTATCCAATATCAGAGAGCCATCTCTGAGTATCTATGTTTTGTTACCACAGTTTAAGTGTCCACAAAACACAACCCACAACTCCCAACACTGTTATAACACATGTCCGTTATTATTATGTCCACACTGCACACAGTCTCTCAAGGAAGGCCATCTTCTTACCTGTTAGATCTGCTTGTGTCTTGAGTTCTACCTGTACAAAGGAAGAGGTTACTTTAGGTAGATCGATCCGGCCTGATTTGTCTTTGTCTCGCACTCTGTTCTTGACTTGCACTGGGGTGGGGGTGTGTGCGGGTGTTAGTGGAACGCCAGCTTACATCAATAGGCTAATTTTAGCTGTGTTCAGCACTCAAACCTCTCACAATGGTATAAGTTGGTATGGAGGGGGAGGGAGGTGAACTGTATGCATGAGAATAAAGTGTACAAAGTCTGTGAGTGAGTACTTTTTGTGTATGTGTGTAAAAGGTGATGGAGGTTTTAGTCTGTGTAATTGTTAGCTTCAGAGGCTGTTTTTGTTTTTTTGATTGTCATTTATGGCTGTCCTTCCAGAAGTATCCTGCTCCTGCATTGTTACATAACACATCATCTTATAGGACTCAGCACTGAGATAGTTGTCCGCTCCAAGAGAAAATCAAATAGGCCTAATCTATTTTGCAATTTTATTGCCTGCAAAAAGACCTGATAGAATCAAATGGTAGTATATTAAACATTGGTTAAATAGAACAGCAACAGCATTTTTAGTCAATGTGCTTTAATAAAATGCTTTTTATTGTACAACTTGATACATGTTATGATAGATAAGAATCCAAATAGTTTGTAGTGAGTTTGGATTTCAAAAGTATTGCCAGGCTTTCTAAAACAAAATCATTTAAACAATGTGCATATTTAAATGAATGAAGTTGCAGATGTTCATAAAGATAGAAATAATATTCTGTGCTCTTTCTAGAGTTAGTGTTGGCAAAAGGTTATTGATTCACACATTGACTTCCACAGAGAAATAGAAATTTAAATGTAAACATGTAAAATGAAATATATATTTTTTGGCATTACAAATTACACACTGAGCATTAGTTTCACAAACAGTAATACAATTGTACTATGAACTATGAAGTTTGAGCCTATCAATGATGAAGATCTGCACAATCTAACACATTAAACATGCCTCAATATCACCCAGAAACATAATGTCTGCACAGACTTTTTTTCTTTTTCTTTTCACTACTGTAAGTTTCATACACCCATCCAATCCAATTTTACTGAGTATGTACACAGAATTCAGCATTAAAATGTCTATACAAGTAATTCTCAGTTTTTCGCTAAAGTGCTATTTTGTTTTAAAATGTTATGTTGGTCTCTTGGAACTTGACAGCAACTGGAGTGGAAAATGAAACATTTTCATGTTAAGGGTAAATGATTTTTTAAACCTTTTTTTCAAAATCAGCATGGACAGCCAAACAAACTTGACTTGAAAATGGATTGCTGTAACTGCTGGTTTATGTTCAAAGATATGGAAATAAAACACTCGATAACAATATGGCCCCTTTTTTGTAATATATATTACATATACTATGAGATATATAGCTACTATGATTTAATTTGATCACTCAGAATATTTAATTACAGTTTCCAACTGACTCTATGCGATTGTGGATAGTTTGTGTTAAGTGTGAAATTTCTGGGCAGAGAACTACCCCTGCTGTACCTGTTGCTGGTCACCAGAGGCTGTGCAGGACGGAAAGGGGGCCCATATATTGGGTTTTTTGGCACTGAAGAGAAGCTGTTGGTGGGGGATGTAACAGCTATTACTGGCTCCATCTCCTGTGGGCCACCAACAGCCTCGTAGAAAACTCTTTGCTTCCATTCTGCTGGTGTTTCTGGTAGTGATTTTCTATGAGTAGCAAACATTTTGGACTCATCAGGACCAAAGGGGCTTTGAGAAACTGCCTCCAAAGAGGAGAGTGTTTTTTTGGGCTGCTCCACCCATGAATATTGCCTGTTCAGTGATTGACGTGTTGAATGGACACCTGGTGTGGACACAGGGGAAGCAGACCTCTGTGGGAAAGACAAGGAACGACTCCTGCTGAATCTCTGGAGAAGGAAAGATAAACATTCATAATTGTTTTCAGTAATAAATATACACATACACAAATATGCACAAGTTTGCAAATATGAGCAAGCAAACAAGCACAAATTTAAGTTTGTAACAAATTGTCACATCTGTATTTCTTACAATACGTTTTACATCAAACTGATAAATGAAAACATGCATTTTGACTGCCCTCTCCTGGACTATGTCTGTAAATGCTGTTTAGAGACATTGCTAATTTTGGTTCAGGGGAGGTCAAGGTTGGTTGGCGCCGGATTAATTCTGAGTTATAATTAGATACTGTCAAAATATTTTTCGGAGTGGTTGCTTACTGTTTGAAGACATGAAAGCATGAAAGTTAGAGACTGCCTGGTAAATGTTATACATACATACATACATACATACATACATACATATATATATATATATATATATAATCAGGCTTTCACTTTAAGTTTTCATTTAGTGATGAGTGATATTTTGCTACAAAAAAGAGTGGGAGAAATACCAAGCAAGTGTCTCAGAGCCAGCAAAACATATGAAAAGAGTGACTGTTTCTCTCACAGTGTATAATGCAGCCCGCAGAAGTGACATGCATGGTTGTTGTCACCACTGGAGCTATCTAAACTCGCACAGGCCCATATTTACAAAAAATAGACTTCTGGGAATTCATACTCTGGTCTCAAGAGACCAGGTTAATCATTTTGGATCCAACAGCATCCAAAATGTTCTGCTGTTGCTAGACAAGGCATACAGTGAGAAGTGTCTGGTTCCCACAGTGAAGTTCAGTGGAAATAAAGCTCTTCTATAGGGATGAATGAGTCCTGAAGGTCTAAGGGAGTTGTGCTTTATCAGTGCTGTTCACTCACCATTGTGTGATGTAATACAAAAACTTGAAACAGAAGATACTACCCTCCTCTAATTCCCTGAGTTGTTGGCCATTTTTTCAGCATGACAATGATACGCATTCTTCTGACGTGAAAATCCTTTTGAGGGTTGAGTTTACATAATTTTGTACTCACACTTACCTCTTGTTAGAGGCACCTGATTAGTTAAGAAGTGTAAGACCAGTAAGATCAGATGGCTAAGCAGAAGTGGTGTCTTAATAGGGTTTGTGTGTTTCAAACATGGTGGAGCAAGAGCTATTTTTAAAATGAGCTATGTGCAGAGTTAAGAAAACCATAGCCCCAGCCCACTGCAAGCTACCCACAGTATATCAACGATCTATCAAGAGCAAAATTAATCTGACAGAATACAGACCTGTTAAAACTGTTCAAAACGATGCTATACCAATGGAAAATCCTATCATTTAAGTTTGTTTAAAGATTTTTGTGTTATTAATATATGGTGTTTTTTGACCCAGTATAGTACTTTTTGATGCAAGGTGTATTGTTATTACACTGAAGGAAAATATTGTGCTTTTTTCATTTATGGACTGGTATTTGCAGGACTTTATCAGATAGAAAGCAGAGTAACATGAGGTAAATACTAGAAAGAGAACTCGTGGAACAATTGGCAAGCAATTAGAGAGCACAGAAAGCACTGGAAAGCAAATAGAGAGCACAGAAAGCATTAAGTGAAACAGAGCTGATGGAAAAGTTTATTACACAGAAGAATCAGGAAGTGCAATAGTTTTGAAATGACAAGAGGAAATAACAACAGAAGTAACAGTTCTTAATGATATTTGTATTTGTACAAATAAATATGCTAAGAGTATTCTGTACACCCATCCTTTGTTCACTGCATCTGAACAGCAGTGTCTGCTAAATGCATAACTATTTAATTTTGAAAAATATATAACACAAATAACAACAACGTCTTTAAACCATGTACTGGCAGAACCTGTGAAAGGGTTTGCTCACTACCAATAACTGATTTGGAGGTCTGACAAAATTGCAAAGGCTCTAAGGGGAGATATTGACCTGAAACATTGCATTTAATGCTTTTAACACAGATTATTTCATTGGTGCTTTGCCTGGTCAGACAACATAGCTGACAAATACATTTACTTTCCTTTTTACCATCCAGGAAAACTTGGCATAATGTGGTAAATATGTTGTATTTCTAAAGAAAGAGAAAATGTTTAACAGTTTTTCTCTCAAAAATAAAATTAAATAAACTTAACTGTCATTAATGTGGAAACATATCACAAAAAAAAAACTGAAACTAAAATAAAAACATCAAATCTATAAATGCAATAAATAGTACAGCTGTTATATAATGTATGAAATCCTTAAAGGGTTATGACTTCAGGAAACAAAATTTCTTGGATCTTTTGAGTTGACTGTACTATAAAAAACTCTATATACTATAAATAAAACACTTTTTGAATCTGCCAAAACATATTATTTTGAATATATGCTTAAAAAAAACCTCAATTAATGTTGCAAAATTACTGGTTTCCATGTCTTGCCTCCAGCGGGTGACTTTTTGGCTGAAAACTTTGGCCTTGGAGCCACTGGTAATGCACACCGTGAAGCATATTCTTTATTGACGGGTAAAGAATACCCTACATGGGAAACGCCCCCATAGCTACCAGGAGGCAGGGAGGAGTTTGAGATGCCTTTGTTTCTAGGGCCATCATGCATGGCTAGTTTTTTCCCATGTAACTGTTGTGGAATAATGGTGGCTTCATTTGAGGTAGACTGACGAACAAAGGGGTACGGAAGACTTACCTCTCCAGTGGCTTTAGATGGAATTTGCTTAATTGACTGCAAACTATTTGGGGAGTGGGAGAATGCTGTAGAGGGCTCATAAGCAAGGGACTGGGTCTGGAAACTGGTAGGGGTTTGAGCAGAAGTTTGCTTATTCTCTGTAGGGGGAACTGCTTCCTTGGCCTCTGGAGCAGAGTTGTAAGTGAAAAGCGAGGAATTCAACTGATAAGGCTGATGTTTCATAACATCCAGAACATTGAGATGTTTAGGTGGTGGATTCTTCTTCTCCTTGTTTGCTTTAGACTTTATCTTTGGACTAGTTGCAGGAGGGGGTTGCTTAACTGCTGCAAGGGGATAAAAAGGGGACAAAATAGGATTGTAGGAGACTGGAGGTGGAGCACGGACATTAGAAGAGTATTTCCAGGTGCTTGGCATTGAAAGTGTCGGCGATGAGGATCTGGGTTTGTTGGCTCTCACAGTCTCATCGTCCACCACAAATTTTTCCATACGGGACTGTCTTCGAGCAAACAGTTCAGCTCCTTTTCCTTTAAGGTTCAGTCCCTCAGAAGCAGCTGCATCTGATGAATACCCTTTAGGAGAAGATGACGGAGCCTTAGATCCCTGAAGATATGTGCTCAGGTGTTGGGGTGGGCAGGATGCAACAGAGTTACCATCACTTGGTCTAATCCATGATGATTTAGACTGGGAAGGACCAGCACGGAGTGAATCCGGTGTATGTGGGGTCTGAGTCCAGGCTGGTTGATGCAGATCTGGTGTTTGGGGTGAAACCCAAGCAGGTGATGCCTCCTGTGGTGTCGGTTGAGAAGACAACGGGGTCCAGGCTTTTCCAGCAGACTGCTTTAGTTGGTTTTGTTGGGGTCCTGCCTGCACCTGGGTGTGCCCCAAAGCTGGAACTGAGCTTGATGCTGCAAGGGGACTCTGAGACACGGCACGACCCTCTGCAGACCAAAGAGGGTGAGCTGGGTTGATTGCAGGTTTGGGTAGAACAGGTGGAGGGTTTTTCTGTTTGATCGTTGGAGCTTGCATGAAATTGCATGCTTCTGCACCCAGACTGAGAAAGTCTTCTTCTGGAACCGACTCTGTTAAGGACTTCTGATCTCTTTTTTTCTGAAGCAGGGGCATCTCTTTTGAGTCTGTCTTGTTTGCTCCTCTCCTTTTAGTTTCTGGAAGGATCCCTGTTTTGATTGCAGGTATTGCAATACGTTCATCACGTGAAGCAATGATGTCTGATGTGGGGGACCAAACTTGTGGGGTTGTGTTTACTGGAATAGGAACCTTGAATATGTTTTCAGGTTTCCTAGATGTTGGGCTTGAGACACCACTGACTGGTGAAAATGTTTTTTGTCCTTGATTATGACCACCCAGAAAGGGCTTAGCAGTTCTGTTGGAGACAAGGGATCTGGAAACAGCCGAACTTTGATATGGATCCAGACCATTCATACCGTTTGCTGATTGTGGTAACATCTGTTGCTGAAATAGCTGATCTTGATACTGTTGTTGTTGCCTTACATAGATATCTTGTGGGGCTTGTGTGCTTTCTTCCTGCGGAGGAGGTTTAGCAGTTCTACCTTCTGGTTCAAAAAATGCATCCACTGGTATACCTTTTCGTCTCATTTCCTCTTGTTCTGCGGAAAGCTCATCCATCCTTTGACGCCTCTTGGCAAACATTAAGACTCCCTTTCCTTTTGTCTGTGGAAGATGCTCCATTGTTTCCAATTTTGACTTGTTCTGTACTTTGAAATTCTGTTGTAGCTCAAATCAGACCTGTGGTTCTAAGCATTAAAGGAGCAGAATTCTTCTCAGAATCAGTGGCAATCGGTCCTGACTTACTTTGTAATGTACAATTTCATTCTTGTCCTGAAATCTGTCTTTGAGAAGCTGCACCGTAGCTAACCAGCTTGAACCTTCTGACCCTTTTTTGATGCCCTTCTGTTTGGCAGCAGTAAAAAGCAAAGTGTTATGTTTACATTTAGAGTTGGCTTTTTTTAGCTGTCTCACTGACTGTGCCTCACTCCATCTTAATCCTGTGAAAGAAAAATTAGAACAAGGAAATATAGAAAATGGCATGAGAGTTATGAAAAATGGAATTACACAACACAATACAGGAATTATTTAGAAATTGACCAGATTCATACATTAACAACGCATCATGGTGCACCTTAAATTTTGCATTGGTCTTCTCAAAATAACCATGGTTAATACATTAAGCATTAATAGTATTATTAAGCAATTTTTTAAGTTTTTATATCATTTTTTTTATTGAAGTGGCATTTAGATAACAAGATTTAAATTGAGTGAGCACATTTTGTTTTCTGTTAGTTTACAATGATAAATTTCTTTGCATAATTTAATAAAACCATCAAAGCATCATCAAACAAGCCTCAGTAGAATATTGTTAGCTGCGTTAGTTGAAACAAATTACAGCTATAACCATTTTTAATTTACTAATTTAAGATTAATTCTACTAATCTGGTTTCTTATCAAATACATTAACATCAAAGCATTTCCAACTGCAAAAATTATATACAAATACAATTTTCTCGAACAACTGATAATGCTATTTATCTATTTTAGAATACAGCTGTTTATTTTCTAAAATTAAGTGTATTTAAATGCAGCTTTAAATGAGAAACAAGCATGAGGGAATCCCTCATATTATTCTGAAGAAAATGAGCACACACTTACACTAAATCCAGGCAATCTATCTTCACAACAAACAAACTAAATAATAATAATAATAATTTTCTAAGGCTTACACTTGGCTTTTTAACAGTCAGCCTAGTCCAAAGCACCCTGACTCACTGAAAGCTTTTTTAGGTGAACAAACATTTCGAGATGTCATAAAACCCCTTGCCAAAAGAGGGTATCTGTTCAAACTGTGTCAGTGTCTCTGTGGTGGGGTGGCAGGACTGTGAAAGACAGAGAGAGAGCGAGAAAGAGAGAGAGAGAGAGGGAGAGAGAGACAGGTCTCATCACCAAGGGATCGTATGACAAATCTCTACTGACACATGCTGGTGCCTGTCAAACCAGTGGCCTGAGGAATACACTTTTATTTAGGCATCTCTAAAATGCTGGTTTAGCATATGACTTGCCTCATCCATCCCAAACTATTACTAATATTGACAAATTGATGATTTTTTAATTGCTATTTTACATGTAGATGCCATTACTTCTAATTGCAAATTAAACCAGCTATGCAGACCTACAGTAATGGCAAAACTTAACAATCTTTAATGTTTCAGTCTTTAAGGATATTTGTGCAAGTTTATAGCATATCACCATATTTAACGGATGCATTGCCTAGTACAGCAACAGAAAACCCTATTTCAGAATTGGTTGGTTATTTCTGTCCAGGCAATCTAACTGTCAAGACATGTTCTTGCAAGCAAGTACCTTAACCAGCCAAATAATGAAATCTTAAAATAAAATGTGTCCTTTTTAATTATATTTTTTATATTATAATTGTTTTAATTCACTCTTTTAGGCATATAAGATGAAGTATATAATGCATTAAGTATTTAATTTATTAACGTACATTTCTTTTATTAGCTAGCATTAGATAACAGTAGAATACTGACCATCACTGAAGAGGTAAAGAAAAAAAGAAAGAAAAAGCAAAGACAGATATAGACAAAGACAGCCACTGAAGGACAGATTTGGAGAAGGTTTTTGTCTTACGTGCCTGTCTTGCTTGGTGTCTTCTGAGTCTGATCAGGTTCCCGTCAAGGAGGCAGTGCCCCACCACTCTGCCTGCTCAGTACCCTCGACTTGAATTCCACTTGACACACAGAAGGTCCCACACCTCTCTCTCCTCCTTCTCCTCCGTCTCCTCCTCTTCTTCTGACTTTTTTTTTACTTCTTCAGTTTCCAAGAAATTGAAACATTTATTCTTCAAGTTCTTGCTGGGTTCTAGTGAGAACCTGTACTAGAAGAGCTGTAGTCCAATGTACTCTGTTGTGTTGTTCAGATACTTTGAGGAGGGTCCATCAGTTTTTTTCAGTGTGGGAATAGGAAGTTGCCCTCTCATCCTGGAGGGGGTTTTAGGACTGGTGTCAAAGCATGGTTATAGAACCATCCTTTAAAGGAACACTCCACTTTTTTTGGAAATAGGCT